>VDFB02161087.1:0-50431 GCA_007258455.2 Sequoia sempervirens | reverse complement strand
AGAGAGAGATACAGTGACAGTACAGGCATCTAGCTTGCGACGAGAGCGAGATTCGGCTGAGCTGAGATTGCAGGCCTTACAGAGGGATAGAGATGCAACGGTGGCACAGGGACAGGCTGCACAGAGGGAGAGGGATGCTGCAGAGTCGCGGATGCAGACTTTACAGGGTGAGAGGGATGCAGCACAAGCTCAGTTGCAGGGGGTGCTGGTTGAAGGGGGAGGTGTAGAGATAGATGTACAGGAGCTACACACACAATTACAGGTGATGCAGGCCGAGAGGGATAGAGGCTCAGAGCAGATACAACAGTTGATACTAGCTCAGGAGGCCTGGGCACGGGAGAGGCGGGCTATCAGTGCAGATCGAGATCGGTATAGGCATGAGCAGAATGCCATGAGATTGATAGCAGGGCAGCGGGATGAGTTTATGTAGCAGGCTAGCTATTGGAGAGGGGTATATGAGCAGGTTGTTCTAGATCCAGCGCAGCGCACAACATGCTACATCAGTCAAGCTTCACTGCCACCAGGGCCATCTCAGTCACTAGGGACATGCACCAGGGGTTTCAGCGACTATCGGCGGACTCCGTCTCCATACGACGGTTATCAGGGGACACCCACCCATGAGTACCAAGGGACACCCACTCGTGAGTATCAGGGGACACCAGCACATAGAGGGTCAGCACTCGATTCTCCGCAAAGGTCAGATGTGGGCAGCTCATAGTAGAGCAAGCAGATGCAAGACATCGGTTATTTTTGGCAGATATAGGATGGATGGTTTGTACATGTTGCTAGAGAGCAGAGGTGATCCACATCTCTGGATTTTGTATCTTATGATGCGATATATGATGGAGATGTATTGTATTATGACATGATATTTATTATTTTGATTATGCGATGGCCTTTATTGACATTATGTATGATGTTTCCTTTATGTGACTATATGAGATGATTCATGATGTGTTCCATATACATATATATATATATATATACACATGTTTATATGGATGATTTATGTTTTATGCTTTATGTTTTTATGGATGGATGATCTATGATTGATGCAGACGTTTCTATAATTTATGATGTATGATTGATGGATGCACCTGTGGATGGACGATTTATGCATGTTTATATGATTTATGATGTATGATTCATGGATGCACATGTGGATGGACGATTTATGTATGTTTATATGATTTATGATGTATGATTGATGGATGCCAAAAAAAAAAAAAGGTAAATGCTTACGATGCACCTAAATGTCAATAAAGACTGTTATGGGAATGCAGATAGGCTATAGGCGGATGGAAGATTGCATTTTCCAAAAACAACCATTAATATCCTGAGAGGAAGAGGACCGACAAGAGGAAAAAAAATGAGAGTACTTGCACAACCGAAATCATAAGCGAAGGGTATGATGGAGATGAAGGGTGTATGCAAAGTGGTGGAAATGCAGTGAAAATGAGATCTTGCCATCTTTGGAGCATTGATTTTTTTCTATAGCGTAGAGTACCAAGCACCTTGATATAGAAGACTAGGGTGAACAACTACTCTACGCATGAAACAAACACAAAAAACAATAAGGTTATCCCAACACCCCAAGGTCATGAAGATCTCGGTCGAGCCTGGTGTTGTAATAACCACAAACACACAAAGTTATCCCCGCGTAACACAAAATCCCAGAGATCTTGGTGGGTCTCACGAGGGATAACTTGAGAAGATAGCAGACAAAACAAAAGAGCAAGGTATGCCCCCATTTCAATAGGTCAAAGCACGCCATGGTATAGTGGACCAGGGCGACTTTGACAAGTGATGGGAAGGAACCCAAAATGATAAACAAAATTCAAAAACGTCAAAAGATAAAAATCAAGACAACAGGTCCTTTGCCATAGGATCATGAAGATGGATGTGATTGATGAGGTCTACTAGGAAGGATTCATCCTGTTGAGACCAAGGATGGATGCGAAAGTAGGATGATCCAGGTGACGCAGAATGCCATCGAGGGACAAGATCTTGTAACACAAGGGAATTTCGTTTGTTAAGAACCGTTAGATGTGGGCATAACTTGATAACGAAGCTCAAAAGATTGACATAACCTACAGACCTAGGGGCTTGAGGGCCAATCATAGATTAGCCTTGCCTACGTGAAAGCGCAGAGCCCTCATAGTTCCAGAAGAGACCATGGATAAAGTGAAAAGAAGACCAATGGGAACCGATGGTGATGGAAAAATGCCCTAGGGGTGAATCAAATGATTAACCTTGCCTACGTGACAGCGCAGGGGCAACATAGTTCGACTGATGGACATGACGGGATGGGACCTAGGTGAGGACCGACGCGATGGATGACCCTACTTGATGACACAAACGTAAATGACGTAAGCTCAGAGTGGGATACTGAAAAGCTCAGGAATGGGGGATAGGCTAGATGGGTCGTCCAATGCTCAATTCAATATTTACCAAGCAGCCTAGGATGAGATGGGTAAGGAAAATGGTGCAGATGAAGGCATAAAATAACTAGGATGTCAGGTAGATAATGATTAAGCCCTCTATGGATGACGCCTGTTACCAGGTTTTCACCATCCATACTTATCTAAGGTGCCACCAAGAGGTGGTTTTCACCATAGGATGGATTTATTTCTCTTGACTATTTTTTGATTTTTGATTTTTTTTTTTTGACCAGGTGGGGTAACCAAGTAGACTTAGGCGTAGAACTTTTTCAAATGTATGACATTGATAGGCTCGTCAAGGGGGTCTCCTTCAAGAGTAGTCAACCTATATGCCCCTGATCCATATTTAGCAGCTACGATATAGGGCCCCAACCAATTTGCCTCAAATTTTCCTTTCTTGTCTCGGTCTTGCTGAGTACGCTGGTTCTCCTTAAGGACAAGTTCGCCCACCTAGAATTGGTGAGGATGAACCTTCTTGTTGTAACTACGCTTGAGGTGATTCTGATATGCTTGCAGATGGTCGTAGGCCTTTATTCTTTGTTCATCCAATAACTCTAGTTGTGCAAGCCACACAACACGAGCATCCTCTTCGCTGATAAGGTTCTTAAGAGAGATTCTCAATGATGGGATTTCAACCTCGATTGGCAAGACAACTTCAGCAATAAACACCAAAGAGTAGGGGGTGGCACCTGTGGGGGTGCGAATGGATGCAAGGAATGGAGATATGGTCAAGGCTGAAGGCCGAGGTTGATTTCCTTGCGATTGAGGTTGTGATGGTTGTGTTGAAAATAGGGGATTGACCAATGGTTGTTGTTGAGGTGGGGGTGCGATTGAGATTTTGTGTGAGGGAGGTTGTTGAATGTTGGTGGGAGCGTAGGCTTGGGGAGGTTGTTGGGACACAAATGATGATGGAGGAGGGATGTTGGATTGGGGCGGTTGTTGAGGAATGAATGACGATGGTGGAGGATTTTTATATTGGGACGGTTGTTGAGGTATGGATGATGATGGTGGCAGATTGGTTGCCCCAGGAGGTGGGGGTAATGCAGCGAAAGGGTTGCCCCCAGTGTTGACAGGAAGTGGGTTCGAGGGGGGTGGTGGCAGTAGCATTAATGGTTGCGGTTGCGGGACATTTTGTGGCATGCCATATGCAAAAGGATCATTGGGATCAACGGTTTGGGGGGCTCCCGTGACCGAGATGGTGGGATGTGTGGGATTGCCAATAGGATATAGGACAACGTTGCCGAATTCAGGTTGATGCCAGCCTTCTACGGAAGGAACGTTGGGGACATACGAGCTACTGGGGATGTCATGTGCACCTTGGGGTGCATTAGATGTGGAGGTGCCATACTTGGATAAGTCGACACCTGATGGAAACTTGACACCTTTGTCAATCAAGTGAGCCAAGATTTGGTCACCATGTCTTTCGAGAAGGGGCTCCATCATTTGTGCATTAACTAGGTTGCTAAAGTGTTCCTCGAATGTGAGCTCGGGTTGATCAGCCATGTTTTCCTCCCCAGGTGGTGACGTGTTTTGACCATCCACATTGGATTGCGACGAGGTGCTGTTGTGAGGATCATGAGGGATATTAGCACCATAGTTAGGATCTGATGAGATGTTGACTGTGTTGGTGGGATTTTGAGGGTTGTTCGATTAGGCATTCAGGGCTTGTTGGTCGGCCATTTTCTTTTCCTGTGATCGAATTTGAACGGGCATGCAAGATGATGAGGTAGATCAAGATATTAGAAACACCTTGATGATGAGAGATTTATTTGATTTCGATGACAGATTGGTTGACGATGATTGATTAGGTCGACGTGGATTGGCTTGATGGAATTGGATTGGATTGATTGGTAGATATTGGATTAACCTAGATTCTGGGTTTTGATCCGAATAGGTTTGATGATGTGGGGATCAGATCGATCTGATGATTAGGATTGATGTGATGATAGATACGATGAAGACCGAGATCCACAACCGAGTTTAAGAAGGATCCTTGGTAACACTAGGTATTGATTGAAAGGTGGATGTGTGATAACGACACCAAATCCAACTTGAGATAGAAGCGGATTGATTGGGTCGAAAAGGATAACTGACCTAAGACGGATAGCGATCCTAAGCCAACTATGATGATTGTGATTAGGGATAAATACCTAGGTCAACTTGGATGACAACTCCAATGAGGTTTATATGGAATAACGGAGATCAGAGATAAAAGCATGTTTAGGATGAATGGGGAGTGTCTCAAGATAGATGAATGGCCCTCAAAACAAGCAAAAGACTGTTAAGGACAAATGACCCTTAGAACGAAGGGATGGGGGCTCAGAATGGACGTTTAGATGTTTGTTTTGGATGCTAAATGGTCACTTTGATGTTCAAGACAAAGGGACAATGAATGCCAAGTGATGATATAGGCTGGTCAAAGGGACAGGTCCGCCACTGCACAAGGACCAGTCCGCCACTGCACTTGGACAGGTCCGCCACATCAATTGGACAGGTCCGCCATAGGGTTAGGATAGGTCTGCCACAACAATTGGACAGGTCCACCATAGGGTTAGGACAGGTCTGCCACAACAATTGGACAGGTCCACCACAGCAATTGGACAGGTCCGCCACAGGGTTAGGACAGGTTCGCCACAGGGTTAGGACAGTCCGCCACTACACTTGGACAGGTCTGCCACAGGGTTAGGACAGGTTTGCCAAAGGGGAAGTTTTTAAGTTGGATGTTTGGATGGATGGGTAAGGCAAAGGACCCAAAATATAGCAATCATAAAAGACTTGGCCAAACTAACAATCACTGGTTTATGCACAAGAAAGACAATTCAAATAGCACAACCCTAATATTAGTAAAAACGGGTATGGTCAACGAAGTCTTCTACTCTAGGATGCACATGGTTGCTAAGGAGTCCTCGATATACACCTGATACATGAGGCCCAAACCGTGAACACCAACCCATTACAAGCGTGAGTCGGGAACCTTAGCGAGATACTAAAGGCTCGGACCAACTCTTCATGTCATCCCGACGCTTCGCCAATTACAACGTGGTTGGATTGAGGTACAACTTTCACTCTCCCCCCTTTATATACCCCACCAATACGCGTGGTTGGAATCGTCCCTTGGGGTGATGAAATCCCCAAGCAGGTCCTGCTAAGAAAGTGAAAAAGGGTGACTCAAAAGGACTTGGAAAGCTACGATTTCTGGTCACCCAGGATCGCCAAATGGTGCAAGGGGATTGGATACATCAAATAGCCTTTCCAAACATGCCAAACAAGGTTTATTGACACCTTTAATTAAACTATGTTCCTATTTTACCAAAAGATAATCGAAAAAAACTTGAAAATTTTTACCTTCTGGAGGACAGGTCCGCCACTCTATAGGGACAGATCCGCCACCTGCTCGGATACGGTCCTGTCACTTTCTTATGTCGACCGCTGCTGGGGGTCTTACCCAGGACAAATGCGCCACCACAGCCGGCAAGGTCCGCCCCCAAGGTCGCCACCAGGAGAGAGTCGCCCTCTGTCGGGACCCGGTCCCATTGCTGGCAGTCCGCCCGCGCTGGCCGAGAAGAGGTCACGCCACCCTACAACTGGACCTTGAAAAATGCAAAAACAACAAATGTGAAGGAAGACGGTTTGTAGGTCCCATTGCAGAAATGTGATAGGTTGAATGTGAGCATTAGAAATCAAAGCAACAAGTAAAAGAGTGCAAATAAACACTTGAAACAACCTACACCTCAAGATTAGCCTAACTTTGGAAACAACACAAGATGAAAGCAACAAAATGGAACTCATACCTTGCGTGAATCAATCCTTTGGTTGGCCCTTCGATCTTTGATGTGTATGCTCCTTGGATGGCAAGTAGATGCAAGCTAAATGATGTTGTGAGGATGAGTGCAAGTGGATGAAAGCAAGAAAATGGGTAAGTATAAGATGAGAAACAAATTTGCAAGAGTTTGGCTAGCACAAAATGATCTCCCCAAAATGAGAGAAAAGAGGGGTATTTATAGGATTTTTGGAAAATCCTAGGGGAAATGGACGGTCAAGATTGAGCCACCAAATATCAAGATGTAGGGCTAAGGTGAGTTGAGAACTCACAAGACCTCACATCTTGACATGTGGCATGTGAGATAGCCCTAAAAGGTGAAGGGACATGAGGTGGAAGGAGAAGGACATGACATGGAGAGGGTACAAAGTACCTTGGGATTGGACAAGATCTCCTCATAAAGGAGGTCCTTGTCCCATGTGGGTGAGAGGACATGTGAGGAATTAAAAATTCCTCAAATATTCTCATGGGGAGAGGGGAAAGAATAAAGAATAAAGTGGACATGTGGGGAGAAGTGAAGGAATTAAAAATTCCTTTTGGGTGCCTTGGGGGATTAAAAGGTGAATTAAAAATTCACATGGGGAAGTGGAGTGCCTTGTCCAAAAGGAGAAAGCCTTTAATAAGGTTAACTTAAGGACACATGCCATAAGTGGGAGGAGGATTAGGTTAGGCTAATCAAATGATTAAGGTTGTGCAAGTACTCAGTTAGATGGACTAATGGCTCATTAGAAGCAAGTGGGAAATTATGGAGGATGTGACCTTAATGATGATTAAGGGTGTGCACATGCTAACCCTTGTTAATTAGAAGAAGATGAGGTAATTAAGATGGATTAGGGACTAACTTGCAAAAGTTGGAGGATGTGACCATGAGAGAGAAAAGAGGAATTAAAAATGAATTTTAATTTAAAAGGGGAATATGACTAAATTAAATAAAAGGGCATATTTATTTAATTTAGAGGAGGAAGAGGGGCAAAGTATTAAATTAAATACTTTAGGACCTTTGTGCAAGATGCGGGGTATTAATTAAACACATGGTTTAATTAATATTGACAGAGGGGATGAGCAATCAGATGGATAAGGAGACGCATTTTTGATCATATAGAAGTGATCAAAATTGGACGTCTACACCTAATATGAGCTTGTGTCATCTGTTAGAGTTGTTCATTGGTATTATGTCATCACCGAAGGTCCTTTGTCATGTTAGTCATCATTAGGTCTCATCCTCTCCTATCATCAATAATGAATCCAACTGCTTACACCTTCACGTGACCGTAGTCTTCCCCAATGGTCATCCTACTTACTTTTCTAGTATTTGGAATAGTATAGTTCACACCTTACTACTTTTTTTTCGTGGCAGTCCTCTGTCCTTCATTGTTGGTCTTTTATGAACTATGTTTCCCCTGCACTTTCACATAGGCAAGGTTGATCATTTGATCCTCCCCTAAGGAATTTGTCTATCCTGGCTTTTTTCATCCATCAATAGTCTCCATTGTCCTCTTTGTGCTTTTATCCATGGTATTTTATTGAACTACAAGGGCTTTGTTCTTTCACATAGGCAAGGATAATCTATGATCAGACCTCGAGCCCCTAGGTCTATAGGGTGTGTCACTCTTGTGTTTTGTGTCTCATGTTGTGTCATCAAGTGTATCCCTATCTAGCTAGTTCTTAACAAAAAAGATTCATTAATGTTGAATGGTCCAATCAACTTTGAATATTTTGTGTCATGTTGGTCATTTAGTTTAGTTTCCATCTTTGGTCTTAATAGGATGCATCTTTCTTAATAGACCTCATCATTCCTATCCACTTTCTTGATCTTATGGCAAAGGATGTTTGAAATTGATTGTGATATTTTGATGATTTTGGATTTTTTATCCTTTGAGCTCTGTACTACACCTCATCATGGTCACCTTGATCCCTCATATGATGGTGTGCTTTGCATGGTAAACATAAGGGCATATATTGATCTTTGGATTGTTGTTGTCTTCCTAGTTGTCCTATGTAGTACCCACCAAGATCCCTACAGTATTGTGTTACACTGGAGCATCCTTTATGTTTGTGGTTATCCCAATACTTGGTCTGACCAAAGTCATCATGAATTTGGAATATTGGGATAGCCTCTTTATTTGTTGTGTTTTTTTTATGCATTAGACACAAATTTTCCTTGGTCCTTCATACCCTAGTGGGTCATGTCTTGTGATATAACAAAAATTAGTGCTCTTAAGGATGGAAAATAGCATTAGGATTACCTTCATTCTTCTCAGGATCCCTATGGTTCTTGACAAGTGTAGTTTCAGACCCATCATATTTTATTCAGTACTTGGTGGGATGTCTCCATCATGTCAACTACATAAGCTAAAGCAAGCATGATACACAAATAAAGGAGACTTATTAATGATGTGCAATCCATTGTCACACCCATCACCCTTAATTTTTCATGATTATAGGGTAAAAGTACTTTCCATTTAACCTGTCATTCACCCTCATGTCTGTGCCGATTTAATTTAGATATTAATATGTGTAAGGAATTTGATTACATACACCATTCATGTAGGTTGCATTATCATCCCACTTTACATTTATCACTATCATGTTCATTCTAAGTTGTTTAGATTAATATAGATTGGTTATTCTAAGCATCTTAGCTTCATTTTCATTATCATTCTAAGTTGTTTAGATTAATATAGATTGGTTATTCTAAGCATCTTAGATTCATTTTCATTATCATTTTAGGTTTTTTAGATTAACTTATATTTTTTATTCTAAGCATCTTAAAATACATGATATTATCACTTCATTAATCCATTTGCATTTCATTAAACATCATAATTTCTCTCATTACATTGCATATTCACATTTACATACATACATCTTACATTCATGTCATCATAAATGTGCATTTACATACATTGCCACCTACATCACAAAGAATGAGTCCACATAATCATATCATATGATATCATAATCACCCATCACATCCTACATCACACGTGTTACACATAGTCCATTTCAAACATGTCATCCATATAGGTGTAAACATAAATCATCATAAATATATATGCATATCATAATCATCACATCCATATATACATACATCATAAACGTCCATCAAATAATAAAATATGGTGTCGAAATGGTCATCGCATATCATATAAATATCAAAAGTATAATGTCCATAATAATGTCCATCATAAGTACATCCATACATCATAACCATCAAATAAAATATAGGTACAAGGCCACTCCATGCCATGGAATCTCTGGCCTTTGTACCTATCCCCTATCTATCCACCCTACACTTGTCAAAAAATTAGGATCCTATCATCCCTATCTGCTCTATCCTGAGTCACCCTCATCTAATCTCTGTGGTGAGTCTGGCACTAGCCCCCTACATGGGGGAGTAGGTCGATAACTACTATACCCTCGGGTGTGTGTCGCTACTAACTAAGATGGTGTGGGCATCTGAGGCACCACTCAAATGTAAGGAGCTACCTAGTGTGCAATATCTGGAACTGCCATGAAGTAGGCACACATATAGTAACTAGCCCCCCTCATTTATTTGTCTCTCTTAGTTGCTTGATATCTGGCTAAATCCTACTCTACCCTGTACCTATTTTGAAATCTACATATGGATCTCCTCTCCTGTTCCCATGCTTATTGTGCCATCTGTAATTGATATATCTCCGCCTACATTCAAGATGTCTTCTTTGCTACTGAGTCCCTCTCCACCTGTAGGACTCATGCCCATGCCTCTATGACATCTCTCTCTCTCTGCAATGTCTATACCTCTATCCCTATCTCGCTGCTACCACCTTGTAGTGCCTATATCCTTGCCTCTGTAGCATCTCTCTCGCCTTGCAATTCTTATATCCGTGCCTCTATGGCATCACTCTCTCCCTATAGTACCTATATCCATGCCTCTACTGCATCTCTCTCCCCCTAAAGGGAATGCACTTGTTCCTATGTTGTGTCTCTCTTTGCAAGGTCTCCAACTGGGCATCTGCCACCTCTGCCCTCTCTAGTGTCAACCCTGAATCCCTGAGTGCCATCTCTACCACCTCTACCCTGTCCCCGAGCTCATCTCCCTCCCTCCTCAACTTGGTCCTCTCCCTCAACATCTCTGTCACCTGCCTCCTCAAATCCTCCATATCCCTCTTTGCCTCCTGCTAGACCTCTATGGATACATACTTTGCTGACCCCCCATGGTATCCCTATCCCTCTACCTATAGCCTGGTCATCTTGGCTTGCAATCTATTCCTCTTTGCCTCTATCTCATGTACATGTTGTGCTACCTCATATGAAAATATCTTGTAACTCTATTCTTCCTCTACCTGCACCCTATCTACCGCTACCTACAATTGAGCTCTATCTCTCTATCATCTCCCTTGCATCTCTATCATCCGTCTCCTCAAGTCATCCCTCTCCCTCTCCACCTCATGTAGCTATGTGGATACCTAGTCAGCTAGAGCTCCATAGTCCCTTTGTGCCTCTATTCGTACTCTCTCCACCTCTAACTCTCGAAGTCTCTGCTTAGCAATCCGTAACCTCGTTTGGGCCCCTCTCAACAACACAACTAGATCCTCTAGTGGTGGAGGTATATAAGGAACCACGGCCAAAGGGTCTACCTCAGAATCATCCACCTCCATCGCTTCCCCTTGATTGTCTCTCTCCTCCATTGCATCATCTTGTCCTCCTCTCTATGCATCATCTCTCTCCTCATCCAACTCCACCTCTCTATCCTCATATTTCCTCTAATGACCACCCCTCCTCCTACCTCTCCTCTGTCCAACTAGCCTTATCCTCTAGACTAAGGCCAAGTACCACTGCAATTGGCTACAATGTGGTAATCCATGTTGGCCTAAGGCATTCCCACCACATGGAAAATATCACCATCACTCCCACATCTTCTCTCCCATTGCACCTCCTAGGGTATGTCACCTGCTATAACTCCTCCCACTGTTGTCTTGCAAACTTCATAGTAATCTGATCACCCCATGGTTGCTCTTGGGTGATTTGTTTAAACCTCTGTGGCCCTATAGGGATATCTTGTTGAACACTGAACTGTCTCAGTACTCTGTCAGCCCAGTGTATCTCTACTACATAGGGATCCCTCCCAATCAAATAGGATATGGTAAAGAAGTATCCTCTATGTCTCCTTTCATCATCCCTCTAGCGTAGAAATCATTGCTCTATATGTGGCCTCCATATAATGTGCTCCTCCTGTAAGTCATCCAATCTCCTCCAACTCTCGAAGTCTCTGATGCCCTGGTAGTGAAACCATCAACTATACTCCTATTCGTATCACCACACTACTACCTCTCTCTCATCTTGCATGCTTGCTGTCAATACCCTTGGCCTGGAAACACTGATGTGCTCCCATGCCTAGATCTATAACAATGTTACATGGGTAACATTGAGTGCCTGTTGATAGCACACCATGTGCGTATCCCTGTACAACTGTATGATGTGTCTGACAACCTCAATAATCTTGAGGCAGCAAAATTGACCACCCATGTCTAGCAACAAAAGGTTGTTGATCAACCCACAGAGATATAAAGGTAGTGGAGGCACTCCTAGTCCCAAGCATTTTCCTAGATCCAAATCCATCCCTTGAATTGGTAAGTCTCTCACTCATCATCCAAAAAGGACCCAAAGGGACTGATCCAACTCCTCTTCCTCTAACCTCGTCCAACTCATGAGACACCTTGCTATTGGTAATTGCAAAATCTGCCACACATCCTCTAATGTGACCGTCATCTCCCCTATTGGGAGATAGAAGGTGGTCGTCTCAGAATTCCACCACTCTACCAATGTTGTCAGCATCACTCAGTGTGCTCTAATGGTAGGATACTTGAGTATGTGTTGTAAACCAGCTTGTGCTAGCACTGGGTGATCCTCCCCATTCATCACTGAAATCTTCACCTCCAAAACTGTGGAGTGCCACTCCCGCGTCTATAGGGTGTCAAAATGCTACATCTAGATCACACAACATGTCAGTCACTTATCTAGTCTTCCCATTATTCATCCTTGTTCCTCTCATTGCTATTCCCCCTTTCTTACTCACTCTAAGTTTCTCTCATATGGCTTACTTTTTTTTTCCAAATTTGTCATTTGTCCCATTTTTCATGCCCTCATTGGGTGAATTCACCTAGGCCACTCTTATGCCCCTTTTTGTTGGGTGAATTTTTCTTTAGGTGGATTTTCCCGTTGCCCTCTTTTTCAAGGGTGGATTCACCCATCGCCCAGGTAAGTCTGCCCAGGCCACCTACGGGGTGATAGTGCTTAACGGATGGGTGGAGCCGTCCATCGCCCAAGTGATTGTGGCTGAGTCTCTATCGGGCAGTGCCTACCAAAAAACATGCAACTATGCCATGGGTAGAGCCACCTATCACCCAGGCAGATGCGCCTGAGTCTCCATTGGGCAGTGGCACCTAATGGATGGGCGACTCTGCCCTAGGCTGAGCCGCCCATCACCCGGGCAGGTACACCCGAGCCTCCGTCGGGTGACCTCGCCTAGTTGATGGGTGATTCCATTGCCACGTAGATTTTACCATCCACTAGGTAGGTTCGCCCATGCCCAGGCAGATTCACCTAGATGCGAGGCAGATCCACCCAATCTCTCCCCTTTTGCCATTTTTTGGGGCAATTCACTTGAATCATGGGTGAATCCCCCCCTGTCCTCCACACCCTCGCCCTTTGAGGGTGTTTTCTCTCTCTTTTACGTGAATATGCCTCTTAAATAGGAAAATTTTCCACCTTTTCTCTCTGCCTTTAAATAGGCGATACTGCCTAATTATTGGGCAAAATTGAAATTTTTTCGACTACCCATTTTTCTAGTCTCCCCCAATCCCAAAACCCATGTGTTTAAATTACATGAAAACCAAAAAATATGCTTAAAATCACAAAGAGGGTTTTGGCACTAACCTGGAGGGGTACCACACACCTGTGGTAGTACTACTACACCTCATCACCTCAGTGGATGATCGTGTGAGCAAACTCCTCTGCCATGCTCGTCACCTTCTTCTTTTCTCTCTCTCTCAACTTCCAAGTGTGTAAATGAGGAATAATAATTCCTAAAATTACTATAAGTAACTTTTCCCTCCTTTTTTACTCTTTTTAAACTTGGGGTATTTTTCCCTTTTATCTAACCACTTTTTGATTTAATTAATTCCCTTTCTTCCGAAGCTCACCATTTGCACACTATGTGTCCATTTTCCTCTATTCAAGAGCATTTCTTCATGATTTTTCGAGCTCTCTCATGTGGTACCCTCTGTTTCTTTGTATTGAGAAGTCACTCGATGCCCCTTTTTATTCCCCATCTATCCTCTCGAGGGGTCATACCCTACCATTTTCCTCCATTCCTCTACCACGTTCATTTCCTTGTGGCAATGGGGCATCTCCTTTCATTCTTCCATGATCAAACAACCTACACAGCTTTTCTCACACTAGGCATCTCTTTCTAGTCCATTCTTCTATCGAGTCACCTATATTTTATTCTTATTCAAAAAATTATTATTCTAATAGTATTTTGAAGAGGGGCAAAATGTAGACATCCAAATTTGACCACTCCCATATGGTCAAATTCATCCCCTTTATTCGTCTATTTCCCATTCCTCATCGACATTAATTAAATGATTTATTTAATTAATTTTCCCCCTTTTCTAATGTTCCTAAGGTATTTAATTTAAATAATTAAATACTTTACCTTTAACTCCCTTCTTCTCTAAATTAAATAAATGTCTTAATTTAGTCACTTTATTCTTTGAATTTAAATCAATTTTAAATTCAATATTTTCTCTCTCCTTGTCACATCCTCTATAATTCTGTAAGGAAATCTAGATGCGGAAACAACTCTCCTAACATCAAAACCTCAGGGAAGAATGTAGATATACTTTTAATTTTTCAATTACAGTTCAATTAAGATGCACATTCAAGAGATAACAGAAAAAAAGTATTTGAAAAACACACATGAACACTAGATATATGTGGGAAAACCCTTATGGAAGAAAAACCCACCACACCAAGAGATGTCACTTTGTATTATAGTAACAAAAATTACATATAGAGTTTCTGACTTATCTTTCTGATGCCAGATTACAACAACTTTCACAATGATCAATCTTGTACAGGAACCTTCAAGTTACAATCTCTACAGAATAGAATTCATCCACTCATACAATTCGAACTGATACACACAATTGTTGATTGAACAACCAAATCACTGTAGAGATTACAAACTATATTCATGTCATTCCTAGCTATCGATCTTCCTCACAGAACTACCGTGCAATGAACTGTCTTCCAACAGTTCCAATTCGGCTCCTCTGATTGGCCGAATACAAGCCACGTAGATAGTCATCGCTCTGTTAGAAGAATTCAAACTTTGTTGGCATCTCGGTGAGACACTAACAATGTCTTGTTGATGCCACAAAGTCTTCATATCGATGTCTTCAAGAGTCATTTCCATTGGCAAGAGGTTCCACCGAGCTTCACATGTATCAACTTTAGTTTTCCTTTCGGCGAGACTATCGCTCTCGCCAAGACATCCCAACGAGCCTTCTTGTGTTACATCGAGTTCAGGAGACTATCACTAAGACTTCCTTATGTCGCTAGGACCTCATACCGATGTTCTCCACATGTATCGCTATTGCCAAGACTCATTGCTTTCGGTGAGACGTCATAATGACGCTTCATATGTCACATAGACATGAGTGTTCTCATCTGCCAGGAAATCGGCTTTCGCTGAGAGATCATACTGAAACATTAAGAGTTACTCTGAAGTGTTCATCTATTGCCAAGACATATCACTCTCGGTGAAACATCATACCGAAGCTTTGAAGTCACACAGATGTGAGTTTTCCATTTGGCAAGACATACAACTATCACTGAGACATTACTCTGAATACTCACAAGTCATATCGAGCACCAAGCAATAGTCGGCAAGAGTTTGGTCCATCGCTAAGAGTTCTTAGTGAAACCTTTAGTGTTACCCTGATGCCTCCAAGTGTATCCCCATCGGTGTGACCTCTCTTCATTGCTTAGACATCTTCCTAAAGTCCTTTGAGTTACCCCGAGTGGAAATGGTCGGTGAGACATTCCTTCATCGGTAAGACTTCTTACCAATAGAATATAAGATACGCCAAAGACCACAAAATGTAACATCTTGTCAGCGAGACATTATCTTTCACTGGGAATTCACACCGAACAAAGCCTTTCATCCAAAGGTCTTCCCGATATATGATTGAATGGCCTATCGGCTAGAGATCTCCACGCAGTAAGAGGTCACACCGAATACAACATGTCACACCGAAAACTCCCATGTAAAACCATTCGACAAGACTTCTGCAAGGTCACAACGACCTGTACAAAACATAGAGATTCAAACTGCTAGTCGACTAGACATAAAAGATGTCACACCGACATGGTTCCAATAGAGGTTTCAGCCTATGGGATTGAGACATACATTTCTAACAAATTCTTCTTAATCAAGATAAATTTAATTAATCTTTGATTTAGATGTGTACAACCTTAATGATGATTAATGTCACATCCTCCAACTCTTGCAACTTGCTCTAATCCCTTCATTAGCCACCTAATCACCTGTTTGCACAACCTTAATGACATGATTAGGTCAACCTAATCCTTATGCCATTTATGGCATATGTCCTTAGTTAATTTTATTAATTACTTTCTCCTTTTGGAGAAGGAAACCTTTTCCCTATGTAAATTATAAATTCACATATATTCCTCACCTCTTCCCCATGTGAATTAAGAATTCACATTTATTCCACCAATGTGTCTCTCTTTCCCATGAGGATTATTAAGGAATTTTAAATTCCTCATGTGTCATATCCTTCACATGGGGAGAGTTGTGTTCTTTATTTCTCAAACTTTACATCTCCTTATGTGCTAGTATTATTTCATTCTTTTGATTTCCTTTGCAAATTTGTGATGTGACACAAAGTAGAGTGTTACAATTTAAGCAATTACATGCTTAAGGTGGTGCCAAGTACATGGGATTAGTTCACCACCTTCATTAATTACCTATTATAATGCATTAATTCTTCGAATAAAGGTGCAATCATTACAACTTAGGGTTCAAATTACGAACACCTAGATTCTTGCATGGGCTTGCTACTAAAGGAGAAAGACAATGTGATGATCATATGTGGCTCTTTGGTGTCACTTTGATCTTTTGCAAGAAATAAGCCATTAAAGATAAGTGATCAATATGTGATCACTAGGATTACAACCTTTGGTATCAATTTTTAAGATAAATACTGGGATCTAGGTACTTACCTCAAAGCTTTAGAAAAAACTAGAACAAAAAGGAAATCCCAGGAACTAGGTTCAAGAGATTACAAAATTTCAAAATAGACTCTCCAATTTCCAAGTTCTGAATTAAAGGAATGAAATAAAACTACCAAACTCCAATACAAGGAAAGAAAGAAGATATCACTGGGATTGACACTTCTAGTGGATGGTTTACCAAGAAAATCTAGGACCAACTGAAGATATAATTTACTTTGATGCAATCGTGCAACTCCAAATTCCAGTTTTTAGTAATTTGTTAAACTTCATGAAAAGGCCAAAAAACCGAATCTAAGAAAGAAATAAGACTAAAACAAGGACCAAGAAAAATTAAAAAATGAGACCAACAACTGACCAAGCCATAGAATGACACCAAAGCAAATGAAAGTAAGAGGGAATAGAAAAAATAGGAGTCAGGCATGTTGTGAGACTAAACAATAACTAGCAACCAATAAAACTAGAAAAAATAATATAAATTCAAATTTGGATCTAATCCTTATTCTAACATTCAAATTTCACTTCGGCTAGCATGCAAGATTAAGTATTACTGAGCTCACGTGTGTGCAATTGATTATTTCCACTATAATAAATGTAGAAATAGTAATTGTTTGCATTAACCTACATAATTCGACAATTCATTTTAAGCCAAACAAGAATAGAGCCTTGCTGCTAGTCAAGTGTCCATAGCTCCAACAAGGTTATCTCCATAATCCCCCCCAAACATAACTCCATTGCCAGCCAGGTGTCTATAGCCCTGGTAGAGATATTTGGATAGCCTAAAGAGTTGATTTTTTTTATAGTTATTGCAATAATAACTCATTTTTGGTTCTTTTTATATTTCAATGATAGCTCATTTTTTTTTCTTTTGACATTTCAATGATAGCTCATTTGTTAACTTGCAGGTAATGAAGCCCACTATTAGGTTGGGAATTACAATGGTAGAAAAGGTAGTCTTTTGATTTTTTAGTCAATGCAAATAAATGCTATCCTAGATTTTAGTAGAATGATTTAAATGTGTGCATTTGTAGCTCAACATCAATTGAATTATTGATGCTAACCAAAGTATTAAAAAATGGAACAATTCTCAAACAATTTATAAATAAAGGACTATTTTTGGTCAGGACACAGATCAAATTTCAAGAATTGATGTTCTATTAACCTATTCACCTTCAAAAGTTTCCAATCATTGTAAAGTGCAATGATGTGACACCCAAAAAAAAAGAAAAACAAAAGCAACAAACAAGTATTTACAAAAAAACAACAAAACTAACCTAAAAAAAACTATTTACCTATGAATGGAAATAATGCTTTAGGAACTGCCCATTGACAGGCAATGAGATATCTTCATCAGTCAAAGACTTCAATCTATAAGTACTGTCGCCTAGGATTTCAAAAAATTGATATGGTCCTTTCCACAACTTATCAAACTTACCATGCTCACCTTTCCGTTCATGGGCTTTATTCCAATATAGGACCAAGTCAGCTATTCTAAAAGTCTTCAATCTATCCCCTTTATCAAACCATCTTTTTGCCACGAACTAATACCTAGGAAAATGATCTATAGCTCGTGTATGTTTTTCATCTAGATGCATTAATTTTAATAAATGGGATTCAGTTTTATAATCCAATCCAATACATTCTTGTGAAAATTTCTAAGTAGGGATTTTTAAATTTATTGGTAGTATAGGATCTACCCCATAGAATAAATGATAAGGAGAATTCCGTAAACCAACTTTCATCCTAGTGCGGTCTACCGAAAGGGAAAATTTTAGCAAAGAAGGATTTTTTTGATCAATTTTTTAATTATATCCAATATATTTTTATTTGATGATTCAACTAATCCATTTCCCTGCAGATAATAGTTAGAGGAGAATTTTAACGTTATACCATATTCAAACTCCCAATTAGAAAATTTTAATGAAGAAAAGGCAAGGCCATTATCACATACCAGTGCATATGATATTCCAAACCTGGTGATGAGATTCTCTTCCAAAAATTTTATTACTACTTCTATAGTGCATTATTTTCTAGGACACGCCTCTGTCCATTTGGTGTAGTAATCTATAGTAGTCAATATTAATCTATGACCCGCAGATGATGGAGGATTGATAGTTCCAATAAAATATAGTCCCCATTGCGAAAAGGGACACATTTCCATCACCGATTGTAGTTGTTGAGCATTGAGTCTTCCTTTGTTTGATGCAGTTTGACATGTATAACAGTGTTTCATATATTCATATGTATCTTTGAAAATTGTTGGCTAGTAGTAACTAGCTCTCAAAATAAGGTGTGCAGTGGCTAAAGGTGCTCCATGAGCTGTTCCAATTTAGCATGTAGTTTCTGCAACACTTTGTTCACTTTTGCTCTATTCAATCATCTTAAATAAATTCCTTTGAATAGAGCTCCTCCTTTGATCATACAACTTTGAGATTTTATTTTAAGATCTCTTCTTTGATTCCTTTGCATATGATCTACGCAAGAATGGCTGACCAAATAATGCCATATATTTGAATACCATTCTTCTTGGTCTTTTACATCCAAAGTATATTGTTGAACTGAAATTTGTGGATCTATTTTTGCAATAGACCTAACCAAAGCTTGTCCCCAGACCAATTTCATGGGTATGATTTCTAGATAAAATTCCTAGAAGATGGTAACCCATTTGGCTCTCTTTTCTTTAAGTTCACTTTGTGTTAATGACATCTTGACTGCATAATTTGGAATAATAGCCTTGACTATACTCTTGAGGATTTAGTGTCTAAATTTGCACACCACTTTGACCAAAGCAAAGGCTTGTTTTTCAACATCTATATATCTTAGCTATACTTATTTGAATGGAGCACTCATAAAAGGAAACAACAAACTAAATCTATCCAAATCTATCAATTATAAGGAGATGAATCATGAAACATGAAGGAAAATCAAGAATCCACCAAAAGTAATGAATTTCTATTAGAATTTCAATAGCATGTCTTTACAACAACTCAACTATCTCTTTGAAAATGAGAGGAGACCCCCTATTTATAGTTTTAAAAAAGAAAAATGAATGGCCAAGATTCACTAAAAATTAGGGTTTTACCTACCTCCAATATTTTACAATTTAAAAAAAGTTTCTTGTGTTTTTCCTATTTTGTCTCCTAGTGCCCTTGCATTGTAGCACTTTTGTCCTGTAGTGATTTTCCCTTTTGGTTGCAGCTCTAAGACAATGAGGAAATCATCATCAATGATGGGATTTCCTTGATTCTTCTAGATGGTAGCATACTCAACTAATTTACCCATCAGTGCCTAGAGTTTATTTCACTCCATGATATCTAATTGAAGCACTTGGAAGGATACTTTCTTTGATCTACCGGTGATCAACTCCCAATTCTTTGTGCACTTAGGCATATGCTTGATCACCTGTTCTGACTGGGAAAAGGCTCGGGTAACAAAATACATGAAGTCTACTTTTAACGATTTTGTGGCTCCATTCTCCATTTTCTTGTGGAAAAGTGATATGATCTTCTCTGGATCTAGCTTGATGACAAGCATGTCATAATCAATCACGAGCTTTAGATATTCCTCGCAGTCTTCCCTATGTTCCTTAACCCACTCAAGGTGAAGTTGAACTTTGTGGAGCACTCTTTCTAGGACATCTCTTCTATGGTCCAGGCCCATTTTCCATGTCTCAAATAACCAATAATAATCCTTTGCTAGGGTCAACTCCTTCTCTCAGGTCTTTTTAGGCATTTTAAGGATAGCCTCAAGCTTAGGGTATGTAATCCTATATACCTCAGGGAGGTTATTACATATTCTCTTCGTGCCTTCAAGCTACTTTTGTACTTCCTAGAACTTTTTGGTCATTTGAGCAGACTGGTCAATGCCCATATCACCAATGTAGAGCTCTTGCTAGAACCATTCTCCATTAGCCTTGGTCTAGTTCTTTCTCTTCCCCGGCTTGCTTAGGTGCTCTTTGGAAAGTAGTAGAGGCAGGGATGATGAAGTCGTTGGTAGTTGCTCAGTAGAAGACCACTGTTGAACGTAGGTGGTGAGGTTTACCACTTGTGTCTTCAAATCCTCCTTGGAGGATTGATCCTTGCTCATCTGATGGACAATTATGGAAACTGACCCTTGGAGCTAATCAATCTTTTGCTCTCTTGTAGCAATTCCCAAGTCAATGATGGAGATATTATAGCTAACTTCTTCTCCTTTGCCTATGACTGGAGTGGCAATTTGCATCGTTCTTGATCTAGAGGCATCCATTGTAATGTGGGATCAAAACCTTCGCTTCTTTTCCTTCTTCGTTCCTATTTGGGCTCATGCTAGGATAGCCTCTAGTCTTTCCTTAGGATCCATGGGAGCGTGGGTCTTCTTTTGTATATTCTTTTCCAACCAATCAAGCATCTGGGATCCCTCCTTTGGTGATTCATGATCACCTTCTTTTGTTTGAGCATGTTGGATCTCCCTCTCCTCATGGTTTGAGGCTTCTTATTTTGTCTTCTCTTCTTCTTGTTCATCTGAGTCCTATATCAATATGGTCTTTTCCCTATATAATCTGGTAGGAGCTATGTTTTCTTTAGGGTTGTCCTCCCCCTTAGGTACCCCTACTTCTCACTCAAGCTCTGCATGGTGTTCCATCTCAGGGATCCTTTTCATTTCAGACTCTTTTTCCATGTCATATCACTTTCCTCCTTTTCTCCAGAGGGCTATTTTTTGACTTCTCCTCCAACGTCTTTGAGTCGCTTGGAAAACTCCTCCTCAAGTTCTTGGTTAGAAGACTCCACCACATATTTGGTATTGGGGTCTTCTACATCTTATTCTCAGGATTGCAAGCCTTCTTCTTCATATACCACTTCATCTATGGTCACATTCTAATGCTCTGGGTGCTCATGGTAGTCATCTCTAAAGGGGTCCTCGTGTTCCTCATTTGTTTCTTTGGCAGCCTCCCTTTGTTGTCTCTCCAATTCTTCTAATATCTACATGGTGTCCATCTTTGACAACTCTATTAAAGGAGGGATAGAGAGACCAACAATAGCTTGGTCCATAGCAACTTGCATAATAGGATTCATCAACACCCCAGAAAGTTCAATGGGTATGCTTTGCATATTCCTTGCAAAAGCTTCTGGCAAGGTGAGAGTAGGCATTGTAGTTGTAGCTACTAAAGGGATTGCAATTAAGGGAGACATTGAAGAAGATTAGAATGGAGAGGTTGTAGCAGGGGATAAATCCCTCACCATTATTGGGACGGTTGGTGAGGTGGAGGCAAAGTGGACCGAGATGTCCACTGCAGGTGGAGAGGAGATGGGTAATGCTTGAGATGTTGGAGGAGGAGTAGTAGCAATGGAAGTGGTAGTTATGAAAAGGGGGGAGGTGGCAGGTAGTGACCTTGGTTCCTTGACCTCTTCTTCTCCCTCATGCAATGGGTCTTCTTGGATTGTTGGAATTTTGGAGAATCCGCTTGACTTCTTGGCCTTCTTTGAGGTCTCACCTTTTGAGGCCTTTCATGATATACCTTATGCTTGGATTGGAATTCAACCTCCTTCCTCTTCCTTGAATTAGTGGTAGGAGGGGATTTTGGGGCTTCCTCGGTTGGGGAAGTAATAGCTCCACTATCCATTTTACTCTCAAGCTCATCCTTGAGCTCATTGTATGTCAATGTAGCCCCTTGGAGCTTCAATTGAGCTATCTGAGCATCAATCCATTATTTCATTCGGTGCTCCACTGGTTTTGTTAGAATATTGAGGTCGTTGACCTCTTCTTCATTCCAGTCTATTAGAGTGTAGACATGCAAAATTAACATTATGCATTCGATCAAATTCAGTCAAATTAGATGTGGCACTAGGCCCATTCATCACTTTTATCCATTCATTAAATAATCTCATTTCCTAAGGTCATTTATCAAATAAACATTATCATTCAACCTTCATCTTGCATCATCCATTTAATTAAATAAATCAGGACTTCATTTAAATCAAATCCTAAATCATATTCCATCATTTTCTAATTCAAATAAATCAAATATCAAAGTCCAAAATGTCAACTCACCTAATCAACATTAAATAGCATAATCATCACCTATTTAATCTAACCCTGATTTAGTGTTAATCCCACCCCTTGCATTCTCTAGATATCTCCACTTGCACAATAAATCAATTTTATTGATTTATTAAAACCTCATTTTCTCTCAACATGACAAGTCAAACATGGCATTTATTGCTGTTTTTCTTGTCCCCTCTCAAAATTTATTGCAAATTTGAATTCAAATTCTCCCTCTCATGGGAACTCTTCCAAAATCTTGCACAACCATTGACCACCACTTGACAAGTGTCATCTTCCATTGGTCAATCTTAGTCCCACATTCACCTCTTCACACTAGCATTTTGAAAATCTATAAAATGAGGCCTTCATTCTCATTCATGGATCCACAATTTTATGCAAGGTTACTCTCTTGGTTTGAGAAATAATCTTGTTCTTCATCTCCATTTTCATCATTTTAGCTATTGATCAAGGGTTGGGAAAGGGTCACTAGCACATGTGACACCAATCCAACATGGAATAGGTGATTATCATGCTTTTGAAATGTCTTCTTGATGTTGTTTTTGTTACTTGTGGCATTTCTTTAGCATAGGTATTTTATTTCATGGAGGTATTTGCAGATTTGTATGTTTAGACTAACCCTTCTAATGAGTATTTGAGGTTGGTTTTACTTGCAGATTTAGGGTACTTTAGGGGCAACATTAGGTTGGCATCAACATCATACCTTAGATCTATGAAAATGTTTTCATCTTCTACAATCTGATTTGATACTGGGAAAAAATTGACCATCTTTGAAAAGTAAGCATTCTTACACATATAGTGCCTCATGTGTACCTCCC
Organism: Sequoia sempervirens; assembly: GCA_007258455.2. Classification (NCBI taxonomy): domain Eukaryota; kingdom Viridiplantae; phylum Streptophyta; class Pinopsida; order Cupressales; family Cupressaceae; genus Sequoia; species Sequoia sempervirens. The sequence goes on along the minus strand of VDFB02161087.1, from coordinate 27,008 downwards.
TATCATCTCAATAGTTAGCCCAAAAGTCTTCAATGTTGTGCAAGTTGGTGTATTCCTTTCCAACAAACTTCTTTAACTTTCTGCATGGATCCATCCTTGGTTGAGTAGTGTGGAGCCCCAGGTTATATTCAAATGATCTCCTTCTTTGAATGTTTTGTACATTGCGTAGCTATGAGAGAATACATTCCGTGCTCTAATGTAAGGGGATATAGTATCCCAACTCAATGTTTGCCACTAAGAAGAGTGTGTGCATTTTGCAACTACCTAGAGATTTCTAGCAGGACTAGTTGGTTGTTTGGGTATCTCGGTAGTTTGTATTTCCTTTAAGAGAAGCCCTCCATTCAGATGTAAGGGAACTTGGGGAATTGTATAAATAGAAATTTGAACCTATGGATGAAAATGTAGGTATTGTGTGAGAATCTTCTCTCAAAGTCCCCTCTGAGAAGTCTGATGATATGTGCAATAAAGGCATGATTCACCCTGTAGTAATCCTTCCTAAAATTTTGATATTGTAATTGTGGGTTCTTGTCATATACTTTCTACTCCCTTCTTGGATTTGGTCTCTACACAACAAATAAACCTTTGTAGGGAATTGGATCAGCCAAGACATACACCAAATAATAGATCATGTAGAATTGAGAAGTCTTTTTGATAGCCATGAACTACTGGTCTAAGTTGTCACTAATCATTTTGGCCCAATGAAACTTGGCCTTTCCTCTAATGATCTCCTCAATGAAATAGAACATCTAGTTCTAAAAGTATGCTATGGTGGGAATGCCCATGAATCTACTCAATAAGGTCACCAAGTCATGGTAATCTTCATAGAAGTCACTTCTGAACAATTCTTGGGTCACCTTGTTAGTGCTACCCCTCTTCTCCTCTAACCAATATTGGTTATTTAACTTTTTGCATTTTAGGGGATCAACCTTCCACATATTTTTTGTATATCCCTTTTTCGTATCCTCCATAGGGTCAAATGTGGGGATGTGGAACATTTTTCCTATGGACCTAGCAGACAGGTTAGCCAACACCTTACCCTCATGATTGATGATCCTTCTGGTTTCTTCTTGATAAGCTTCCCTACAAGCCTTTACTAGCTCCAGAGCCACAAGAGTGGGTGGGAAACTAGCTGATTTCACCAAACCAATTTTTTTGATTCTTCTGGCATTATTTGTAGTGGGGTTGATGATAACCCTCTGTCAGAATTCATCAATGTCAAGATTTCCAAGGTTGGTTTCTAATATCGAGTCCCACATGGATTTGACTTTTTGAGGTGATTTCCACCCTGTGGAACTAATACTTCATTTGGTCTTTATCTTCATTGCCTCTTGGGACTTTGACAGACTTCTTCCCTTTGTCCTTTTTTGTGGACACTCCCAATGTTCCTACAATTGATTCCATAAATCCTACAAATAGAGAAGCAATATTCACATTCACGTAAAAAATAAGGGGACCGTTAGTGAAATCCTCCAAAATAAATGTTAGATCAAGTAATTCATGCTTCCAAGATCACAATATTCATCAAAAATAATTGTTATGCTCTCATTTGGGGAAGATAAAGCAATGTAGGCCTAGGGATGTAGGTTTCCCTAGGCCAGTAGCAGTTTTGGGGAAGGTAGCATGGAGGCAGCATAGAGGGAACGATGACCCGCATGCAACCACTCGCATCAAAATTTCTGAATCATAACTGGGGCCCACCAATGTGTTAAGGCATTTGGAACATGGGTCCATCATTCATGGAGCCTTAGGAGTTTTAATGCAGTTAGTTTGGCATGCAAGCCAAGAGGTTGCGAAAGATGGTGTTGTTAAGGTCATTTGTAGCTCCACCATTTGGAATAGTGTTGGCATAGCTGAAATCCACAAATGGAATCTCACACTACAGGACCCACATGGGGCCTAGACGGTTCAGTGTTAGCTTCAAAGTTTAAGTCCTTTAGAATGGTGCAGGCAAGAACTCGATGGATGCTATTAGGTGACAACCATTTGGATCGGCCAAGACGGGGTGGCACTCTGCACTGCCAAGTCTGCATTAGTTTTACTTAGTCACTTTTGCTTTCTAGGTCCAAAGGGGAGATGCATGGTGTGGGGTTTGCAATGTGGATGGGTGGGGCCTTACAGATGTTTTGTGATGGTAGAGGGAAAGTGGCACCCTGCAACAGATGATCCACCTGGGCGGGTCCATGAGAGACCCTGGCCCTACAACTTTGTTTGAGGATAGTAGGACTACGAAAGTGGATTCAGACCCCACAAAGCAGATGACAAGTTAGGAATCAACATTTTGCAATGGCATTCACATAGAGGTGGGCCATAGGCAGTGGCCTACAAAGAACCATTAGCAAGGGTATCTTAAGATATTTTTGATGAAGGTTTGGGGAAAGTCATCATCCGGGCTCACAAGGCAAATAGATGAAGATCATCAGTCATTTATAAATAGAAAGGAGGAGGGGTGGCCTGAGGATGGACAAGGAAGTTTAATTTGAGCACTGCTTGGGTGGGCCTTAATGGCGATAGGGTTGGTGAGGTTCAAAGTTTGGGAGGATGGCCTAGCTTGGCTATTGATGATGACGTTAGAAATGGTGGAGATGAGGGTGGGGAAGTTTTCTAACAATGACCCGCAAATGGGTTCCAACACTTTATGACTTAAATGGACTTGAGAGTAGCAGGACCTGTGGGTCAGGGGGCATGTATTAGGTGGTTGTTCCAAAATGATAGACATGGATGAGCCATCCACATGCAAAATTCTGAAAAAGTAGACTCACAAAGGACAAGTGATCTCTATTTCTACTTGCTTTTTGAGTTTCAATAAATCTCGATAGAGGAGTGGCATCTGCCTACATGTGCAGACCCGTGAAGGATGAAGGCTTTAGGTCTTTATTTTTCAGAAATTCACACAATAGTGAAGGGAGGCTTGCGGGCTGCAAGGGCATGAACACCCTCATCAAGAATGGAGAATGATGAGTCAAGTTCTTCAAGATTCTAAATGGTCGATTTTGAAGGGTTTTCAACTTTTCAACAGGTGGGTTTTGTGCGGGGTTTCATCCTTAACTAGTTGCCTTTAATGATTTAATAGTTTTCTTTCTTAATATTTTTCAAATTTATAAAGAAAACAAATTGGAGAAAGCATGAATAGGGTGGTGGAAAACTCACCTAGTAGACCAAATGAAATGCAATGAAGAAGGTGTTTGAATTTTTCCTCAAAGTGTTGTAGGTACAAAGGTGACAATGGATGGTAAGGGCTCTGACAATTTCTGAACAACATAGTGAAAATGATAGGTCAGTTGGGATATTTATAGAAAATTTGAAATTAATTACCTACATTTAATGTTCTACAATAGTTGACATGGTTGGTGGGCATGGGTTTCAAAACTATCAACAGCGAGAACGGCGGAGCCTGCAGGGCGAGCGGTAGTCAAGAGTTCACCGTTGGTAGGTCGAAAAAGGGGATGGCAATAGAACATGTGGATCCCACAATGCTAGTGGATGCCCTGACTCAACCATCACAAAAATGGCAAAGACAGAACAGAATCCGCCATGAGCGGCCTACATGGGCAGACCCACAACTAGAGAAAGACACTAGTTTCAAAGACTCAAGGAAAATTGCCTGAGGAACTTTTCGAAGGAAAAAGACTTAAAAAATTTAGGGGTTTGAAAATTGGTCAACTCAAAGATGATAACATTTGGACTCCTTGACCATTTAGGTCTCAAAATAGGGGGCACAAAAAATGAGGCAAAGGAAAAAGCAACTTGATGAAAGAGAAAATGAGAGGGTCCCTATTTTGAACGAGGAATGTGTGTTATAGGCAAAACTACTTTCAAACTTTTTTAAACATTAATTTTTAATCACCAAACACTCTAAGGATTCTAACCTTCTTCTTGATTGCGAGGATCAGGCCATATATAAGGGCTTCATATTCTGCCACATTGTTAGTACATTGAAATTGTAATCGATATGTAGTAAGAAAAGATTTACCTTGTAGATTGATGAGTTCAACTTCGATTCCAATTCCTTGTTTCAATTTGGATCCATAAAATTTAAGAATCTAGGCTTGATCATCTGTAGCTTGTAATTTATCATTCTTCGGTATTGTCGAACTAGTCTTTTTAGTCTGTGTAACATGAATTCTTCTTTATACATTCTTGATTCAGATCCTTTTATCTTGTAATTTTCCAAATCGTACTAGTTTTGATTCTACAAATTATTTCTAGACACATGTCATACAACTATTTTATGAGTGTACAACATTATGTAATCTGCAACAACAAAAAATTTAGTGAAAATTTGATTTTATCTCTCCTTTGAGCTTTTGTAACAATATTCTTTGGAAATTTATCATCAGGACTATTTTCTTCTTCAGAAGAATCACAATCTGATTCAATTAAAACATCTATTTCAGGAGTTAATTGACTAGGTTTTCTAGAATCACATGTAAATACTTCCTTTATTTGACTCCTGAACTTTGAATTCTTTAAACTCATGGTTCTACATCAATATATAGAACTTCATTTTTCTGATTATAATCAGTGATCATCTATTTCATACATGGTTCCCTTTCAATTATGATTTGGTTAGGAACTCCTTTGCATGGTAACCACATATGTGAGAAATAAGTAGCCATATATCCATTCAATGTTTTTGACCAATCTCTACTCAATAACATACCATAAGTATCGGGTATCTCAACAACTTGAATGTCTATATAATATTGAATTCTAGGATCCGACACTAATTGCATGTGAATATTAGTCAGCTCTTCGACTACATTTAATTTTGTTTTATCGAGTTGAGTGACCTTCTTTAGTAGATGCTCTAGAATCTACTAAGCAATTATGAAGGTTTTTACCAAATATTCTTAAAGTGAGTAGAAATGGTGGAGACTCTAATTTATCTTTGTAAAAGGTTACTTGTGCATCTTCAATAGGAATAATGTTCTTATCCTTTGTCTTAGCTTGATTATTCTTCACCTAATTGTCTTTAAACTTGCCTTCTTTAGAAATATTTTGATCAGCGGAATCTACCTTTTCACTTCTTGAAGCATTTGATGAACTGTAATGATAGGTTACCTTGGGTGACCTTGGGTAATTATTTGATTTATCATCAGGTGGAGTATTGAAATTATTAGGTAGGATCGACGTTGTTAATGGCTCATCGAATTTACTTCCACAGTTGGTTTTACTTCTCAAGTTATAATTTTGTCCTTTCTAATACTGTTGAAAAGCATGAATTTCGTCAATTTCTTCATGAGGTTCATTTTCATCTTGATAGAGAAAAGTATACATCTCTAAATTCATAGTTGAATTATCTCCCTCATATTTGCGACTGTAACTTGTGACAACAGGGTATGTGCAGGATCATGATGGGCCAAAAAAGTGATGATATGATGGGTATGTGTAGGGTATGTGGTTGAGGACTTTTTTAACCCAAAATTGATGAAATGAAAAGGGTTTTTAAAGGAGATTCTCAGCTTTCCACCAATATAAATTATGCTTTACTTTGAATTTAATAAATAATTATTATTCATTTTCTATTTGAATTATGACTAAAGTCTGATTGATAGGATAATTGAAAAACATCTATAGCTTTCAAGCGATATCATATTTTTTGAATTTGAAAGATGCATCACATTCTATGATTTTCATACCATAGGATTAAAAAAAATTAATTTCATGAAGTTTTTACCAAGTTAAAGATTGATTAGGACATCACGAGTTTTTATATTTTTTATAAGTTTAATAAAAATTCATAATTAATTATTTACTAGGAGGAAAAAATTACAAAAAATATATGCATCACATCGGGACATGAGTCCTCTACTTATATCTAAAATCTTATAAAATAATATTATCATTTTATTGTGATTAGGGTGGTCAGACAGGACACCTACTTCTTCTTTTTTAACGCACGAAATTTAAGTGCTCTTGCATTAAAATTTCAAATTTCCTAAATCAATTTTTTAAAATAAACCTAGTAGTTTAGAAACTAAATTCAATTTTTCTCGATTCTATTCTTACATATTTTGAAATGATATAGATAACTTATTCAATCTTTTATGAAATAGAGTTTCCTAACTCGTTTTTCTAACTTTTATTGTCCTTAAGGGCCTATTTTCCATGATGATCTGCACATACCCAACAGTAGGTGGTTTGACTCATTCATAACTTTCAAGGACTAAAGCATAATCATATCCTACTGGGACTAACTCATTTCCCTTAGGTGGATGAGAGTCACCTTGTTCATTATAGTGTGTAGCGGCTAGAAAAATGTCTGAAGCAATTTTGAACTGTGAATAATCTACTTCAGTGTGAGCACTTGCATTATGAATCCTACACCAATTATTCATAGCAAGATCAACTAAATTCACTTTCAACATGGATCTTTCATCAGAAGGATCAACATTATCTAAAGGTGTTGACACTCCATTATTAGGTCATGTATTCCAAGGTCTAGGTGGTCTAGGAGTGTTTACATCTGATTTTGCAAATTTTGGTTATTATTTTGAGCATAAAATATTTGATTTCTTAATTGTGTAACCTCTGTGGTTAGTCTCTTGAGTTGAGCTATGATTTCTTTCATTTCTTAATTTTCCTCTAGTATTTTGATATTTTGGTTTTCCTGAGTTCGTGAGAAAAAAGAATTTTCATTAGGATGCAGCTCTATTATAGCTAGACTAGGGTGAGGGACTAAAGCTTGACTATTTCCTAGTTGAAAGAAAGTATTATGAGGAAATGTCCCATTCTAGACCACTGAAGAATAAACATTAGGAGCTATAGGATGACTTAGAGGGACTCCATTTATGCTTGGGATAGGGTAATTATTCAATCCATTTCCACCATTTGTGGATGATCCATTTATGAGGTGTTTCAATTCTAAATTCACACTCATGGCTTCAACATAGGCTTTGGGTAAAGTAGTATGAAAATTTTCCCTTCTCTTCACAAACATAATAGTTAAAGGATCTATTGTTGTATAATAAACTATAATAGCAAACAAATTATCCACTACGTAAGGTGCTTGAAACCTAGAATAAGCCTTTTGAAACATGTAATTAAAAGAAGTTATAGGTTCTCTTCAAACCTCTTGATTTGAGCAAATTGATGATATAACAAATTAAGGTCAGTCGGTGTTCTAAATCTGGCTAAGAATTGAATTTCCATATCCTGCCATGATCTAATAGAATTACGAGGTAGGTTGATATACCACTGGTAAACTTCATCACTTAAGGTGTATGGGAACAACCTACATACACCATCTTCATGTTGAATCCTCACTCTAAAGCATGTATCCTTAAAGATACTAATATGCTCTTCAACATCTTTATGGAGATAATATTTGGGACACAACTTATTAGGATTTTTTCGATAAATCATTGTACATGGTAAATTAAATAGGTGACTCTATGTTAAAGAATTACATCACTTTGGAGGGCAGTGGTACAACAATAGTCAGATTCTACAAACTCACACTCACACTTCCAAAATTTTGAGGTCTAGATGGCGTTCGACCACTAAGCTCAACTAAAGTCACATGAGGATCACTAGATCAAGATCTAGTGACTCTATAGAAATCCAATTTAAAACTTAACAAAGCCAAAAGAGACAACAATCGGCCCTCCTTCTAGCACTAGTTCTTTTTTATGATGATTTTACTCGCAGCAACAGGGTGAATAAATTCTTCACAGATAAACCTCAAAGAGCCTATCCTTCTTGAAAGATATGGAACAAAGACAATATAAAGGGGAAATATGCTTTAATGGGAAAATATTGACTAAGTTCAATCCTAAGTCTCTAGTAATTAGGTCTTGATTGTACTAGGTTTGCTCTCGGGTATAATGTGATATTGATGTTAATATCAAAAGGAATATGGTTGTTTTTGGTTTCATTAAGAATCATAAGTGTTTTACACAAGATTTCCAATTCATTCATAAAAATAACATCATGAAATCGAAAGATCTAAAATAAAATTTCATGAACATCAACAATTTATTTGCTATCCCTTAAGTAGATTTAGCATTAAGCATTCAAAATTTCATAGAAAATGAAATATTTTCAATAAATTTCCATCCATTCACTTATTTTTTGGAACATTTTCAAGAAATTTGAACATCTCTTCTAAAATAAAGCATAAAAAATACTAAAAATTAAATTTTTCTCTCGATTATTCTCCATGCATGCCCTAAAGAATCAAATAAAATAGAGCAAACCGCTTTATACTTCACTAGATTGCTTCAATAGTGTGAGCTTTGCAAAAGAGAGGGGTTTCGACACCTCGAAAGTGTTCTGCATGCACCCTTAAATGGCACAACACACAGTCTTGTTTGGCTGAACTAATAGAACCAGCTACAAAAGATTCATGAGATAGGTAGCTATCTAATTGGCTCTAATATTAATCAATGTCTATGTGCATACAGATTTTTACACCTAAATAATTTAGAAAATAGGAAAAAGAACAAAACTTAAACAAGTTTTGGCTCTTTCAACATTCACACATTTTGAACTTAAAATGAAAATAAAGCAGTAAACAACCTTTTATAGGAACAAGGCCCCAAGAGTTCAAACTTAAGCATCTCTAGAGAATCAGAAATAATAAATCAAAATATAACATGTGGCATACGCCAACTATCATCAAAATATTCCAGATGAAGTCAAAGGTTTGACTTCATGAGCAACAACACTTTTCACTTCATACTCCATCTTGCAATACTTCACATAAATCAAGGTTATCAACACTCTTCAAAATACTGGATAGGAAACATTTACCAGGACCAGGAACAACCTGTAAAATTGAAAACTTAAACAAATATCTTTGTAACTTCTCTAGTATCTGGTATCTAGTTCTTTCTTTCATCATTCATGGCTCAAGCTTTGGGATCTTTTCTTTACCTGATATTCTTGGAAAGCACTCAATGTTTGATACATATGTCCTTTTGAAATCCCTTGCACTACCTTCCAAGTGAGTTTGAGCCTAGTGCATTCTTCAGATACCTGGAGTACAATATTATTCCTTTACACTTTGTCTGATTCATATCTAGCTATAGTGTTCCTGCACTGTATAATCTCATCAATGACCTCCCAAGTTAATAGCTGAATAGGGTCTCTATTTATTATCTCAATGCATTATTTGAAGGCTTTGGCTTCTTTACCATCCTGTCCTAGCATTTGAGGATCACAACCTTGATGTGCTAACATTTCAATAAAATCTTGATCTTTATCAAGCAACTTTCTACATTCAACGGTGACCTTTTCAAATCCTTCAACGCATTGCATCAACCTGTCACCTTTCCATTTCAACTTTTTTTTTCCCATTTTTCTAGCAATAAAAATTCTTGCTCTGAAATTATATTTCCTTGCATTACTTCTTGAACATCCATTTGTATGAGAATTTCAATATTTTTCCTTTCATGATTAACTTGTTCTTGGTGAAGCTTGCATTCACTTTCAAATATTTTGGATTTTTCTAACATGCGACATGCTTCCTTATATTTCCCTATTGCATCTATAATGAATTCCTCTACATTTCTCACCCAGTACTCAATCCATTCTTCAAATACATTCATTTTGTGGTGAACTGTTGCAATTGCATCTACCTGTTCTTTTGACATTAGTACTAGATGTTGGGGCAATTCAGTTTGTTCTTGGCCAGATAGGGGTAGGGATTTTATAAAATGTTCCAAGGTAGCAATCCATTCTTTCAATTCTCTTTTCTTCATTTTATACTTTTGTACTTTGGCAATAGTGGCATCCAGGTTCACCTTTATTTCTTCTAACTCTTGCCTCCAAGACAAGTGTCCAAGATTAATACTTGTTATCTTATATTCCTTAGGTGTTATTTCATGTTTACTTTTTTCAGCTATTGGAGTAGTTATATGGATGGTTTTTTCACCATCTTCATTTCTCTGTATGACATGTTTTTCTCTAGCTCTATGCCTAGGCTTAGGAGTATCTACTTCTTGTATGAAACTATTAAGATCCAAAGGTAATACTATTGCAAGTATGAGCTAGTTTGGTGGTGTTGTCATTAATGTTGTCATTGATGTCAACACAGTTTTGTATGTTGTATATTGTACATGTATAGTTGAGATGTCACTGAGATGTTGTGAGTACATGGAGCTATCTTTATGGTGTTGCAATTGTGTTGGTTGTATTTTCCAAGTGATTTTGAGAAAATTAATAAAGAAGAAGTCTGAGCAATGAATGTGTTTAGATTGTGCTCTGGTATGTGCTTCCTGTTTCTCCTATGTTGATCCTATGCTTGTATGGATCTGAAGTTTTGATAAGGATGGTCTAGTGGTGATATCTCTTGAGTTTTAGCTTCTAGTTTGATGGTATGTGGAAGTTAAATTCACCGGTATGTGAATTTCTCTGGCAGAGTTGGTCTTTTGTGGATTGGGAAAAATGTTTCTACTCCACAGTCCTCTACTATTTTTCTTTAGATCTTGTGAAGGTATTCTCTAGGTTCTGGCAAAGAAGGTTGAGGTTTGGTGGTCTGAAAGTCATGTTTCAATGTTGTGTGTGGTTGCACAATCCAATGGACTGGTGAAAAGTTTTCAATTTTTGAAATTTGTTGCACTTGTTGCAAATGTATTTGAAGAAATCTATGATGTATTCTCTTGCATAATGAAGTGTATTGTGGTGTCCACGTGTCATCTTCTTGTTGGAAAGCGTGTAAATCAATGTTCATTTGTGTTTTTATTAGGTTTGACTGACTTTGTGTTTACACTTAATTTGAAGAATTAAAATTAATTAAGGAAGAATGTGGTTGATTCGAGACATTATATTTTGGTCTTGATTAAATGTTTTATTGGTCCACTCTCATTCCTTTCTACCACAAGAATGTTGAGTTGCCAACCTAATTTGAATTTATGAAATGAGGTTTTTGTGGCCAACCTTGATAAAAGGTTCTAAGGTTGAAGATGGTATAAATGCATGTCGAATTATGAAGAGTTGTATGATAGTGTGATGCAAAGTGATGAAGTAAGGCACAAATCATAAGAGTAGAAGTGTGTGAAAGTGTGTTGAGGCAGCAATTCTTCATTGTGTTGGATTCTTGAAGGTAGTGAGCTAAATATTTCTACAATCCTCTATTCAAGGCTGCCGATGTGTGTTAATTGTTGTGGTGGATCTTTTTTATCTTTTGAATATGTAGGAAATGAGCCTCCCTATGGGACAGTGAGTCATTTCTGTAGGAATTGAGCCTTTGTACTTGGACAGTGAGTCCTCTTTTGGGAAGTGAGCCTTTGTATTCCATTTTATAATCTCTTTATATTGTGAGTTAACCCTCATCATGGTTTTTCCCTCATTAGGTTTTCCATGTAAAAATTCTAGTGTTCATTGTGTTGATTTTCTTTCTATTATTTGTGTTTCATGCTCATACTTAATAAACAAATAGTGTGGTTGTGGAATTGATAAGTGTTAAAGCTTTAAGTTGGAATTTTGTGACAACTGATTCACCCCCCCTCTCAGTTTTCCTATGCCTATTTAACAATTGGTATTAGATATTTAATTCCTTGGTGTAGAGCTCAACCACTTAAGGAAGATCTGATGTCACATACATTGGAAATTACTATTTTTGATGGATTTGATTATAGTGATTGGAAAGTTTAGATGAGATGATATGTTGTTTTTTTGGTTACAAGACTTAGAAGGTTGTTCAGATGAAGTATACTCCTCTGGTGAATGGTCCTACTTCTACAGATGAGGTTTCTGCTTATGAGGATAATGAGAAAGTGAGGTATGCTATTTGTAGTGCTTTATCTAGAATTGATCGAACTAAGGTCCTTTATTTAGATATTGCTTATGATGTCTAGAACAAGTTGGAAGAACTGTATGAAGGAAATGAAAGAGTAAAATTGACAAAGAAGCTGGTGACAAAGCAAAAATTTGAGAAATTGTAAATGGAAGGTGGAGAGTTTACAAGCTATTTCTAGAGGGTTGAGATGACAACAAAAGAGGTCAAAATGAAGGGGGAAAGTTGACCGATGAAGATATTATTGAGAAGATCTTGATCACCCTACCTGATTGCTACAGTGATAAGATCTTAGTTATTGAAGAGATGTATGATCCTATGAAGTATACTAAATAATAGTTATTTGGAACTTTGCAAGCATTTGAGATGAGAAAGTTTAGGAAAGAAGAAAATACAGAGACAACATTTAAGGAAATGAAGATTGAAAATGATCCAAAGAGTGATGGTTCAGATGGGTTGGAAGTGAACTTCACCAGAAACTTGAAGAAAGGTACCAGGAAGTATAAAGGTATGTTTCCCTTTAAATGTTTTAGTTGTGGTAATATTGGTCATTATGCTTCAAGATGTCTAAATATATTTGTACATAAGAAGAACAAGGATTATAAAGATAAGGATAGGAAGGATAAGAAATAAAATAATTTGTACTATGTTAATGAATAAGTTGGAATCTTTGATGATGAACCTAAAAATGAGGTTGATGATAGTGAATACTTATTCATAGCTTTGGAAAGTAAATTTGTACCTTCTAACCCTAGAAAATGTGCAAGCAAGAAGGCTACAGAGAATAAGAGGAATAGGATGGAAGGTACTTTATTTACCACTTTTCATGCAAGATAGGATAAAGGAATTTTTTCTTGGATACTCTACTACTAGCAAAGCATATAGATGCTTTAATAAAAGATTGAGAAAGATTGTTGAAAGTGATAATGTGAAAGTTGATGAAGACATAGGTAGACCTATTGAGATAAGTGAAGTTGAACCTGATGATCCTATCTGTGGACATGTACCTGAGGGGAATAAGGAGAAGGAAGAAGAAGAGAAAGAAGAACAGACTGAAGAAGAATAAGAAGAGAATGAGTCAAAACCTATTGTTAAGACTCCTAAATATGTACAGAAGAATCATCTAGAGGGACAAATAATTAGAAATAAGAGTGAAGGTGTGAAGACAAGAAGTAAAATAGTAACTGAGGTAGATCTATGTTTGCTTTCTAAAATTGAACCTAAGTCTATGAGTGAAGGATGCGAAGATGAGAGTTGGATGAAAGCTATGAAAGAAGAGTTGTAGAAAATAGAAAATAATTAGACATGGGAACTAGTCCCTAGACCTATGGATAATAATGTAATTGGTTCAAAATTGGAGTTTCAGAATAAGATGAATGAAAGTGGAGAAGTTGTAAGGAATAAGGAAAGACTTGTATGCAATGGATATTCACAAGTTGAAGGTATAGATTTTGAATAAAATTTTTCCCCTGTGGCTAGAATGGAAGCTATTAGGATGTTTTTGGAATTTTCTTCCCACAAGGATTTCAAAGTGTATCAAATGGATGTCAAGTTAGGATTTCTGAATGGTGAATTGGAGGAAGAAGTGTACATGGAAAAACCTAAAGGGTTTTAGTTATCTGAGAAACTGGACATGGTTTGTAAGTTGAAGAAAGTGTTGTATGGATTGAAGCAAGCTCCTAGAGCTTGGTATGCAAGATTGGATAGATACCTAACAAATCAAGGATTCAACAAAGGCTTTGTTGACAACAATATCTAATTCAATGTGCAAGGTAACAAAATGTTGATAGTAGATGTATATATTGATGATATCATTTTTGGTGGAAATGAAGGCATGTGTAAAAGGTTTGCTAAAGAGATGCAAAAAGAATTTGAGATGTCCATGACTTGTGAATTGGATTTCTTCCTTGGTCTACAAGTGAATCAAACTAATAAAGGGCTATTCATTTCAGAATTAAAGTATGTAAAAGAGTTGTTGAAGAAGTTTGGGATGGATGATTCCAAACCAGTTAGTACTCCTATGATAACCAGATATACACTGAGCAAAGATGATGAATTTCCTAAAACTAATCAGAGCAAATATAGATCTATGATTGGTGGACTGTTGTATCTTACTACTACTAGACCAGATATTATGCATGCAGTATGTCTAGTTGCTAGATTTCAAGCAGATCCTAAAGAGGCACATGTTATATCTATAAAAAGGATATTTAGATATCTTAAAGGTACACCGGATTATGGCTTACGGTATCATAAGGGTGTTGATTTCACCCTAAGTTCTTATACTAATGTAGATTGGGCTGGTTGTGTGGATGACTAGAAGAGTACTAGTGGAGTTGCTTTCTTTCTTGGTAGAAGATTGGTTTCTAGGTTGAGTAAGAAAAAAGACTCAATTTCTTTATCCACTATAGAGGCGGAATATATTGCTACAACATCTTGTTGCACATAGGTTTTGTGGATGAAGCAAACTCTGAAAGATATTGGAGTAATATGTGATGAAGAAAACTCTGAAAGATATTGGAGTAATATCATTTCTTGAGAGAAAAGGTGATGGAGAATGAAGTTGGACTGGGGTATGTGACAAAAAAAGAACAAATTGTAAACATATTTACTAAGGCTCTTCCGAAGGATACTTTTGAGCATTTTAGGGAGAGGTTTGGGGTCACTGGCCCTCTGAACTAGGTGCACATGAAGGTGTATCAGTCTAGTGGATTCACAGATTCTTCATTGATCTGGATTGATGAATGGATCTACTCCATAAGGGGAGTAGAAAATGTTTTCATTGTTGTAGTATGAGTTCAATGGGTATACTCCTAAAGGGGGAGTAATCGGTGTTGTTGATCTTTTCCATTATGGGGAGAGAAAGTCATGTGAAAAATAGTTGCATAGGAAGAGATGATGTTATTTTGGGATATTGTGTAAGATGTTGTCTTTGATGGTTTTTAACATCATGTGTTGCCATCAATGACAAAGGGAGATATTTTTGCAAGTATGAGCGAGTTTGGTGGTGTTGTCATTGATTTCAACACAGTTCTATATGTTGCATATTGTACATGTATAGTTGAGATGCCACTGAGATGTTGTGAGTACATGGAACTATCTTTATGGTGTTTCAGTTGTGTTGGTTTTAGTTTTCAAGTACTTTTGAGAAAATTAATAAAGAAGAAGTTAGAGTGATGAATGTGTTTAGGTTGTACTTTGGTGCTCTTCATTTCTCCTATGTTGATCCTATGCTTGTGTGGATTTGAAGGTTTTATAAGGATGATCTAGTGGTGATATCTCCTGAGTTTTAGCTTTTGGTTTGATGGTATGTGAATTTCTTTGGTAGAGTTGGTCTTCTGTGGAATGGGAGAAATTTTTTTGCTCCATAGTCCTCCACTATTTTGTTTAAAATCTTATAGATCTAGGATATGTCTTGTGAAGGTGTTCTCTAGGTTTTGAAAAAGAAGGTTGAGGTTTGGCGGTCTAGAAGTCATGTTTTAGTGTTGTTGTGTGTGGTTGCACAGTTCGGATGGACTAGTGAAAGGTGTTCAGTGTTTGAGGTTTGTTGCACTTATTGTGGATGTATCTAAAGGAATCTAAGATGTATTCTTTTGCATAATGAAGCATGTTGTAGTGTCTATGTGTCATCTTCTTGTTGGAAAGTGTGCATATCAATGTTCATTTGTGTTTTCATTAGGTTTGGATGACTTGGTGTTTACACTTCATTTGAAGAATTCAAATTAATTAAGGAAGCATGTGGTTGGTTCAAGACATTATCTTTTGGTATTGATTAAATTTTTTATTGGTCCACTCTCATTCCCTTCCACCATAGAAATGTTGAGTTGTCAACCTAATTTGAATTTATGAAATGAGGTTGTTGTGGCCGACCTTGATGAAAGGTTCTAAGATTTAAGATGGTATAAATGATGTAAGTCAAATTGTGAAGAGTTGTATGATAGAGTGATGCAAAGTGATGAAGTAAGCCACAAATCATAATAGTAGAAGTGTGCAAAAGTGTGTTGAGGCAATAGTTCTTCATTATGTTGGATTCCTGAAGGAAGTGAGCTAAAGGTTTTCGCAATCCTCTATTCAAGGCTACAGATGTGTGTTAATTGTTGTGGTGGATCTTTGTTCTCTTTTGTATATGTATGAAATGAGCCTCCCTATTGGATAGTGAGTCCTTTTTGTAGGCAGCAAGCCTTTATGCTTGGACAATGAGTCCTCTTCTGGGAAGTGATCCCTTGGTAGTGAGCCTTTGTATTTCATTTTATAATCTCTTTATATTGTGAGTCAAACCTCACCATGGTTTTTCCCTCATTAGGTTTTCCACATAAAAATTATGGTGTTCATTGTGCTGATTTACTTTCTATTATTTGTGTTTCCTGCTCATACTTAATGAAAAAATAGTGTTGTTGTGGAATTGATAAGTGTTAAAGTTTTAAGTTGCAATTTTGTGAAAATTGATTCACCCCCCTCTCAGTTGTCTTACACATGTTTAAAAAATACTGTTGCTTCCATTTCGGAAGCTAATTAACAAATCAACAAATCAGGTGCATCTTCATCATGCTCTACCTCTACAACATTACTTTGTTCTTGGTTTCCACTTGATTCAGGAACTTCTATTCTTACTTCTTTAGTCTTATTTGTCACGTCCTCTAAAATAGGAATTTCTTCAACAATTTCTGGCATAGATTAAGGATTACTAGGATTTGGCACTATCTCCTCTATTTGAAGACTTACCTTTTATTGTCTATCTAGATGTTCAACCTCATTTTCCTAGACGTTACTTTCTTTATTCTCTACTACACTAGGGTTTTCCTCATTTATAACTTCATCTCCTGAAACCTGTGTAGCTTCACCTTTCTTGATTTCAACTTCAACCTAGTCCTTTTCTATTTCTGTAAAGACCTACAATTGTTCTATTTCTGTTACTCTTGCTTCTTCAATAATTAGTTCAACCTTTGGTTTTAATATACATGAAGATGCACCTTTGGGTCTTGCCTTTTGTTGATGATGTTTTATGCACAGCAAAAACTCAGACAAAATATAATATCCTATCTCTCTTAAAAGGTAAATCTCTATCAGCAAGCCTCAAGAGATAACCCCAAGGTCTCTAATGTTAGGTCTTCACAATGCATAAACAACTCAGTGATAAATGTGAAAATTTTGGTAATCACAAAGGGACCTTACTACAATAAAATACTAAATCTTTAATTTATGAGATCTAGCAATATGATGATACTTCAATCCTTAATCTAACTAAAATGATAAAATAAATAACAAAATATAAGGGTTTAGGGGAAACTCCTATGATTAAAACTACTCCTAAGATTAACAATGCAAATGATGAAATACTTAAAATGGACCAATCCCTCATAAACTAATTTCCACCTGACCCAGATGAATCTGCAATCCTACAAATATAGTGCAATCTTCTAAGGTATTATATATTTTAAGATCATGAACATTCATCCAAATAATCCTATTGCAATTGAGAGGAATAAACATTCACAATTGAACTAAGCACAATGAATATAAGGTCCAGGCTAACTTTGCAAAGCAACTAATAGCCAACTAGCTGCAAAAAGTATGGACTAGGGATTGCTACAAAAACTTCAAGCATCAAACCATAAACACCATTGAATCATGTCTAATTCTAAATCAAGCATATATCTAAGACTTCTCAAGCAATATCAAAGGATGGAACAACAAGAACCATACAAGATAAATCAACACCAGAGAATTCAACAAAAGCATAATGTCTTCAATTGTATTGAATCGCCCAATGACAACAATAATTACAGTGTTTTGTGTTACAATCCTTTCCCAAAAAATGAACTAACTTATAACTCTTGCTCTACTACTTAATTCGCTCTAGTATAAAAAACTATCTATCTAGCCCTTACAAATGAGGAAAAATACCATATTAATAGAAGCCCCCCAAGGCATGTCAGCCTAATTAGAATTTAGAATAATAATAAATGGCCATAAAACAAGTCGACCAAGAGGAATTCAAAATAAGATAGAATATACATTAAATGCATGTACTCCATCCAGGTGGGCTTGAGATCTCCAATATAGTTTGGACCAATGCATGCAAAATAGTGGGGAACCACAAATTCTAATGTAGCCCAGCATTAACTGCCTTCCCCTTTGTCTTTATTTTGCTCCACCCTATCATGCACCATCAGAAGTACTGTGTCCAAGTCAGCTATAGGTGGTAGAGGTAAAACCTTAATTATTTTCTCGATGGATTTAATACCTTCTCTTGACTGCTCCACCAACTTATCCCACTTAACCTTATTGGATTGATATTTCTCAATAACTACAATATAAGTGGACGCATCATCCAACTGATGTTCAGTAGCTAGATCTTCATAGATTGGGGAATATAGATCTCCCCACCATTTTCTCAATTGCTCTAAGTTCAAATGCTTCAGTGCAAAAAATTTTCTCCCTTTCATCACCTCAAAGAAAGAAATTTATCTATCATAGATATCAGTCAGGGTATCTTCAATTTACCTCCTCTGCTTATATACCTTTTTCAAAACCTTTTACCTTATTTGCAAAGCTTCAAAACATTCCCAAGGTTCTTCAACTCTAGAGGAAGGGAGAATTCCATCACTCACAAAATTATCCTCAGTGTATTCCATGATGGTCTTGGTTTTCTATAGTAGGAAATCTACATCCTCTTTATCTTGAGCCAATACATCTTTCAACCAATTTATTGCCCTCATTGCATCTCCTCCAGTTGAAAGGATGTCCTTGATAAAATTATCTCCCTTAGTTTTCACCCCTTGTAACTAGTTTGTTGTGGAAAGAGTAGTGGCCTTCATTCTTTCTAGCTTAGTTATGGCCTCTTGTGGTAGGAAACTCGCAGCAAAAAATGAGGAGCTAATAAATTGCAAGGGTTTCATCAACTCCTGCAAGTACTTCTTTAATTTCTTATTATCCTTCTTTAGCTCTCGCTTAGTCTACACTTCCTTCCTCAACCTACCCAAGATCACTTCACGAGAGCCTTCATATTCTTCAATATCCTGTTCCATGGAAGTAGGCCCTAGGTTAATAGTTTGCATATTATAATCATTCCTAGTTACATCATCCTTGTTCTTATTAGGGGCCAGAGTAGCAATGTGGATCACCCAGTTATTTGTTTCATCTCTTTCAATCTTGGAAATGACCTTGGCCTTCTTCTTTCCTTTACCCTTTCCTATGTTTGCCAATAGCTCATCCCAATTGGGAGGGGTGTCATCCACAATTATTTGTTTGCTCTTTAACTCCTTATAAATCCAACCTGGCACAATGGATTTTGACTAAATTTTACTCTGCCCAACCTCATCTAGTTGATCCCTAGGTGCATCCTCATTCACATTCTGCTTCTCAGGAATCTCCTCAGTTTGATCTTCTTTTTCTTTAGTATTCTCTTCTCTATGCACAGGTGATGGAGTCCTAACTGGAATTTCTTTTGCCTCAGAAGGTTGATTCTCTTCACTCCTAATTGGTGAATCATCATATGTAACCAAGGGAGACTGTAACACCCTCTCCATTTCTACCTCAACACTAAAGAGCTCTCCCTCTTGAAATTCTTCTCCTTTTGTATCTAGAGCTTGATGAACTTCTGCATCCTTGGATTCACCTGAAACATTACTAGTTTTATGAGGGGAAGGAACATCATCATGTTGTTCTACTATAGGTGGAATTGGAGGAGTATCCTTCTTTGGTACACTGTCCTTAGGAGGAGGATTTCTTGATTTCCTCATATATACTTGTGTCCTTTCTCCTAAAATTTCTACATTTACCACAGGTGGGTTAATCTCTTCTCCAACCTTGGAGCTTACCTTTTCCTTTTGTGAGAACCTTACAATTCTCCTTCTCTTGAGCATAGGAGCACTAACCTCAAGATCTTGCTTTCCAGTTTCATCCTTTTTTGGTTTCTTAGCCTTTGAAGTGTGCCCCCTTTTCTTGGAAATAGGGTTTCTTTGTTTTTTTTTTTCTCGATCTTCCTCCACTTGAACATCTTTAGTCTTGATTTTAAAAGGAGAGCTCACCTTTCCCTTACCCTTGGGATCCTACGTAGCTAACTCCTCAGAAGTAGAATGAGATTGTAAGTCTCCCATAAGATCATAGGTGCATTGCACACCTTCATTCTCCAATTCCCATATCTTATGCTTCAGCCACAACTTTGTATACTTAATGACTATATTCATTAACTTCTCTAACTCTATTTTTTCTTCTTCCAACCAATCTATTTCACCAATTGGAATGTCCTTTACTACCTCATAAGCGTGGCCTTGAATCAAATCTCCCTCATCTTCAACCTGATCTAGAACTGCATTCATATTATATAATCAGACTGAATCTACTAGTAGCTAGGAAAACTTCTTCTTTCTTACCTCATACTCATCATTGCAGTTAGCCCAATAGTCCTCCAAATCATCCTTATGGCTATATTCTCTACTGGCCTTCTTTTGTGCTTCGCCAGTTTTTTCAAACCTGGGTCTCTTGGAATGAAAGGATAACCAAAAAGTGCTCATCTCCTTCTTTGAAGCCTGAGCTGGGTTAATGGAAGGGTATGCATCACTAGCTCCTATCCTCAAAGGGAAGTCACCACCAAATTGACTCTTATGCTTATCTTCCTTTAGGATGGCATCAAAGTCACATATTTTTCTTGTGACCTCTAGGAGTATGATATGATTAGTGAGATACCTTGGAAGTCAATATGGGGCCCTTTGATAACCATCAATCCTTATGTACGAGAAGGTGGTAAGCTGTATGAACCCTGCCCCATATTTCTTGATTAGCTCCTTGGCCTGATCAGAAATCCTCACATGCTCTGCACCTTGGAGTAACCTGGTGATGTACATGGTGAATGCATCATTCACCCTTTTGTAGCTCGAGTTACCCAAATGCAGTTGTGGATAAACCTCATAGATCACATCCTGCCTGAAGATGCCTCTAGTATTTAGCCCCTTATATGGATGGAATCTTGCAAGTGCACATACCAATTAGGAAGTAATTGTGAAGGTATTGGTTTGTAGGACATTACACAGTTGCTCATGAATCATAGCGCTTATAACACCTTCCCAATGATAATTATTATTATGCTCCATCCTTGCAATGACCTTGAACATCCAGCCCTCAAACACACTGACACTCTTTCACCCTACCACTCTACTAAGAAGGGTGATAGCATCATAATATTCCTTCTTGAACTTTGCTCTGAATAAGTTGTTTGGGCAACTTGGAATAGTGAGACTTGGGCTTCTCCAACCAAGAATTGATAACCTGTTGGGCCTTGATGGTATCTTCTTCATAGAATTTCCTTTCCATATCCATATCAAAAGCCACTACATGAGACCTATCAGGCATGTCAAAGGTCTGGGCAATAGACACCAAATTCAAATTTTCCACAATCCTTCCTTGGGGACCGACTATCCTCTGGGTACCTTTGTCATAGTGTGTGGCACATTCAAGAACCAACTCATAACATTGCAATATAGAAGGGAATCTAGCTACATGTGCCAATCTTGATTCCAAAGTCCTTTTAGCCAACAAAGGAAGGTTTTGTGCCGCCATTCTAGCCTTGAACTCTTCATAGTCCCATAGTCCAACATTAGTATCCTTCACTTCTGACCAGATGGAAGTAATCCTACTCTCTTGGATCTTACTCTTGATGTCCATCTTGATCCTTTCTGCTTTAGAAATGGAGGACCCCTATATACTTGGATCCACCATTCTACCCTTGGTCCCACTTGTCACTGCCTGACTTGACTCAACTTGCACTCACAGAGAAACCATAATTAAAATCACATGAAACCAAGGTTAATAAATCAAAAATGATATATTCATCCTTAATATAAGTCCCAAGATAAGTAAGATGCCTTTAAATTTCATAAAAAATAATCATCTTAAAGTTTGGGTTTTCAGTCCCTCCGAAGAATCTAGGCTAGAGAGGAATTTTAGAAAATTCCCATCCAGGCGGATTCTAGCATCATAATCATGAAAAACACCCATTAGTCACTTAATCAATTATCGTTAACAAAGAAGCAACATGAAACATCTTAAAATAGTTGACATAAATCATAAAATGCATAATCATTCGTCAATAAATGATGCTTATCCCATAATCCTTCATTTTCAACAAAGTTTCAAATTTTTTTACCTGGGATGGAATTCCGTGAAAGAAATGATAGTCAGCAAATTTCAGAAAAATGACAGGACAAAGGATTTCTGAAGAAATGCGGATAGAACAGAAATCTGTGGGGAAGATGAAACTCTGGAAAATTGTGAATTTTGGGAAAACAAGGAGAAAACGAAATGTCGGGGAATTCTGATAGGAGGGGAATTCCCCGAAGACCTTGAAACGCTGAATACCATTGTTTTCTCACAACTTCTGTCAAATTGATCGAATGATCACAAATTTGAGGACCTTGGACATGGAACTAGTTCCACTTGAACCTCGCATAGATAATCTTTAAATTGGAGGCTCACTTGAAAGAAAATCAAGAGGGAATGGCAATGCCCTAGGCATAAAAACCTAAATATCTATCATTAAAAACATAGGGAAAGCTTGGAGTTTAGGTTGACTCAACTGCTAGGCTTCGCAAAGGCTCGTTATGACCCACAAACAAGCCACCTCATGATGGAAATTAAAAAAAGAGCTCGAAACTCACTTGGGGAAATCATAAAGAAAACAATATCAAGCAACCCTAGCCACAAAATGCCCAAACATACAGGAATTCGAACTCCAAGAAAATATAGAACACCAAAGGACCACTCCCATTCATCAATCAAAAGCAAGACAACATATACATACCATTTGATGAAGTGGAAAAATATTTCAACAATAACAAATGATAGTTCAGTGGCGCTCAACAAAGAACAACAATGATAATTCCTAGGAAATCACCACCAAATTGAACAATTTCCAAACCCAACACTCCAAATCAAGTGAAACACCTCAAGATTAAGCTCCTCCACTCAATTGAATGTAGATGATGAAGCATAATGGCATAAGGTTCTCCAAAAATTGATTAAATGCCATCCCTCACAAATCATACAAGAAGCATTAATGTAGCTGACAAGACAACCTAAAACCAAAATCCGGGAACCCGATGAGACAACAGACATTCATAAAATTCTTGCCAATGTGGAATTCCACAAAGACTAGAAATATTTGAATCACGGAATGAAGCAAACAAAACTAGACTTGGAGAGGATCTGGGGAATTCCGCTAGGAGCAGATTTTCCCAACAGCAATGAAAAACTAGAGATAAGCTCAAAACTTAAGATTTTCAATGAATACCCTAAAGGGGATCACCAAAGCAAGAAAGATAAACACTTAAGCTCATGCCAAGGCAAGGTAAATCCTCAAAATCAAAGGGAAAAAACACCAGGAATGAAAGTGAAAGAGGGTCCCTACTTTTAGTGAGGTGTGTGTGCAAAAACTACACAACAAATGGCAACTCTACTGGGGAAATGCTCTAGAGCATTTCAGTGGAAAAATCGAATCAAGAACCTAGAATCTCTAGTTTTGATCTCCCTATCAGAGAAAAAAATCAAAATGTAGGATTAAAGAATCAGAACCAAAGGTAGATTGAACCTTCCATAGACTGAAAATCCAAGTTTGTGCACATGAGTTCATTTCCCTCCTTGAGCTACTGTATCTAAGCCAAGTTTAATAAGGTCAGGCTATGTAAAGATTCTAACTTCAAAAGCAACCTAGATAGAGCCTCACTGCCAGTCAGGCATCTATAGCCCCGATGAGGTTATCGTTGTAACTCTCCTAAACATAGCTCTACTGCCAACCAAGTATCCATAGCCCTGATAGAGATATTCAAATACTCCTGATAAGTTGAATTCATTCTTTTGATTTTCAAAATTTTCTCTTTTTCTTCCTTTTGATATGTCTTTTCTTTTCACCCCTTTTTTTAATTTCAACCTATGAAGAATGAAGTTCACACTCAGGGCTGAGAACCACAGTGGCACTAAAGCAGAAATAGGATTTTTCACCTAACAAGACCTCACAAGGACCCTACCGCAACCTCAGGATTCTTAAGATGTATCAAATATATAAAATTTCTAAATACTTCAAATTCAAATCAAACTAGTGACCCATCCTCCTTAAATCAAACATTTAGACTGCTTGACGATAACAAAAGACCTAGACCATCCATTCAAGACACATGATTAAAGTTCAATTAAATACTCAGAAGAGTCCAAGATAAAAGTATATTTGCCATGCAGGTGCAACAAATCCAAAATAAATACAAGAAGACCTCCAAAGTAAGAGCAGAGCAAAAACACACCAAACCGAAAGCAAATGTAAAGAAAAACAGAAAGACAAACCTAATCTAACCAGAGAAAAGAAAAGCAAGCCAAGTAGAAAAGAAACCTACTCTAACTATGTACAAGAAAAGAGCTGAAAACAACTCAAGATTGGAAATAATGCTTCAAATAATACCCATTGACAGGCAATGGGATATCTTCCCCAGTGAGAGTTTTCAAGAGAAAAGCATTGTCTCCCAAGACTTCTGAAATTTGATAAGGGCCAAGCCAAAGCTTGTCAAATTTACCATGTTCCCCCTTTCGGTCATGTACTTTATCCCAGTAGAGAACTAAGTCAGAGATCCTAAAGGATTTTACCTTAGCTTTTCTATCAAACCATCTTTTAACAACTCCCTGATGCATGAAATTTTTTTCTAATGCTTCATCTCTTCTTTCTTCAAGGTGTAATAGCTCTTGTAAGCGGGCTTCACGCCTGTTTTCTTCATCATAATATTCATTAATGAACTGTAAAGTGGGGATCCTCAATTGAATTGGAAATACAGGTTCCAAGCCATATACAAGGTGATAAGGAGAGGTCCCTAAGGAAGTCTTCTATCTTGTATGATTTTCCCATAGAGAAAATCTAAGTTGAGTGTGCCAATCCTTGGGATTCTTCTCTAGTAACTTACAGATGAATGTTAAGAGGTTTTTATTAGAAGACTCAGCCAAACCATTACCCTGTGGATAGTAATTAGATGCAAACTTTATTATAATCCCATGATCAAAGGCCCAATTGGAAAATTTCAATGATGCAAATGAAGGACCATTATCACAAACTAAAGATAAAGGACATCCAAAGTGATTGATAATACCTGATTCAATGAAATTAATTACCACTTCAGAAGTACACTGTTTACATGCAAGAGCCTCACTCCATCATGTAAAATAATTAGTAACAGTGAGAATATACTTGTGATGTGAAAAATAAGGTGGATTGATGGGACCTATGAAGTCCATCCCCCACTGTGCAAAAGGTTTTACTCACACTAGTATTAAACAACAATATATGACTAAATAAACTACTTCAAAAATTGTATATAAATGACTAATTTTGGTCACATGACCATTAGTAGTTTATTGCCTATCATTTATAATCGACTAAATTTATGACTAAACTATTATCGTCATTTATCTAGTCATTGATTTGATCATTGGATTTAGTCATTAATTTATTCAACATTGTTATTAATTGGTCATTTATTTAGTCATATATTTAGTCATTACTTTAGTCATGATTTTAGTCATGGTAGTCATATATTTAGTCATTGTAGTCATATATTTAATCATTGTATTCATTTATTTTAGTCATTGTAATCATTTATTTAGTCATGGTTTAGTCATTTATTTGAGTAAATCAATGATTCAAGTTATAAATCAAATCTAACTTAATTAATTCTCACAAATTTATGCATATAAACTTCAAATATCATAGATATTCAAATGTTTTCTTTTTGTATTGGATTAACATAAAAAAAATATATACAATCAATAAACAACTTTATGCATATAAAGCTCAAATATCATAGATATTCAAATGTGTTTTTTGTATTGTATGAAAAAAAAAGAATATACAAACAGCAAACAACTGCATAACCAAAGGAATTACAAACAACATACAGCTGCATAAACAAAGATCCAAGAAATACATCCTTCATTGCACTCTTGGTTGCCATGGAAGACAAATCCAATACACGATACAAATGTTACAAACATTGAAGGGATAAAAAACATGAAAATATATAGTAAATGTAGTTATATTATTTGTGGTGCATATATTGCTCAATTCAAAGCAGTCTTGCCCTCCCATTCCAGCTGGACAACCCTTGAGAGAAGATTGGAAGGATTCGAATGATAAGAATGGCAACTTCCTATCTAGAAATCTCACTAGTCATGGTCAAATGAAAGTAAAGCGTGCATGTTCACCTCTCCAATTTGATGAGCTACAACTTGAAAATAAGATTTCAACAAGGGTTTTAGAATATGTTTATTAAAATGAAAATATAGTTATTAAAATGAAAATACAACCAAGATCTAAAATTGAGCACATTTAGATGCTTAAATCGTTAAAATTTATGCTTGCTACTCTAAGTATTGTTATTAATCTTCACCAATAATCAGAAGTAGACATCAAGCAAACTTTTGGGAGGATGTTTAGCTCCTCCCAGGTCCACTTATTAGCTTCATTAAATGTTGTCTATTTTTTTTTCATAGCAAAACTTAATCAAACAACCCTGAACCTGAATTATAAACAAAATCAAAAAGAAATAATTCATGGAAAATCATTAGTGTCCAATAAGATAAATAATGGTGACAACTATGGGGATCCATTTGTTTTATTTACACATTTTTTTAGAAATTCAAACTATGTAACTTTATCAAACTAAGCTAAATATACAAATCCTACACACCAGACTTCAAGAGAAATTTTTTAGTCATCCAGAATTAACTACATAGAAAACAACAATGTTACATGTTCTTTATGGATGTAAGATCTTATTTCTAGTTAGTTTAAATGCATGCGAGATTATCTTGTGAAACAAACTCACATCCATCAATAATCCCAAAACTCCATGGTCACCACTCCCATTCCTAAGAAATTTAACACTATCAGCCTAACATTACTACATTGGGGGAACTCCCATCATAGCTCCACCAATAGACCGATGAAAGCAACTCACAACACAAATATCAGCGTAACATCACTCTATTGGGTAGACTTCCAAAGGACTCTCCCCGATGTATCGACGGGGTCAACAAAGGTGAACACATAAGAGTAACATAAGTGTATTGGTGGAACAAATGCTATCGTTTCCCTGATGGCCCGAATAAAGCATATCAGCAGCACTAGAACATATCACCGGAAGATAACACAGTAGCCCACCGATAGGGCGATACACTATACAATAGGGAGATTCAACATGTGGTACAACTTTTGGTCACTAAACTAAAAAATAGCATC
>VDFB02161086.1:0-19680 GCA_007258455.2 Sequoia sempervirens | reverse complement strand
CTTTGGGTATTGAATGAAGAGGAAGGCATACTGCTTCAAAAATGCCCTAGCACTGTGGGAGACCCTCCTCTTGAAGTCCCCGACAATCACTCTGATAATATGGCCGATGAAGGCGTCATTCACTCTGCAGTATTCCCTCTTGAAGTTTCGGTACAGGAGCTGTGGGTACCTATCATAGGCCTTGAGTTTCTGACCCTGCTCCTGATCAGGTGCTACAAACAACCCATTGTACTGCCTCTGATCCGCCAAGGAATAGACAAGATAGGAAGTCATATAGAACTTGGAGCTTTTCTTTACATTGACAAACTACTCATGGAAGCAGTTGCTTATTATTCCTCCCTAGTAGAATGAAGTCTTTGTGGTGACATCCTCATTCCCTCAAGGATCTTCATCATACAACCATCCATTCCCAAAAGAAGCGTTGTAGGGAGGCCCATGACCCTGCCAGCACGGACCTCAAGTCGTAATCTTCGGCGTCATCATGAAGAGTTCTAGGAACTTTTACAAAGACTCTCAGCTTTTCTCTTTAAGCCAATGCTGATTTATTGACTTTTATGTTCTTCTATTTACGGCAATTCCACGCCGCCTGGATTTTTCGGGACTTCACTTTGAAAGGGGATGTGGGAAGTCTTGTGATCCCTTCTGGGCCGACATGTCGAAGCAGGACGCTGTCTCTATCACTTGATGGTCTTTTGTGGCCTGCTGATATGCCCCGGCCAAGCCATGACCAACCTGAGTCAGGGAGGAGGAGAATCCATCCCTATGACTCAACGTCCAGGCAATTTCGGCTTCATCAATCCTTGCACTGGTCGAGATTGACCTCTAACTCTTTGCGCGAATCACAATATCGCATTACGGTCGACATATCGGTATCCTGCGGATCCTCCACCGGTGGCAGACCCCGGAAAGCGAGGCTCACCCTAAAACCTGTATCATCGGTCCTGTCCCCCGAGGGAAATCTTGCCCGACTTTTTCCCTTTGTCCTTTTCGACGGCCGCCCCCAAAGGTCCCGCACCCGATTCCATATATTCTGCAAGCAAAAAGCGTAGTAAGTGCAATTGACCATGAAAACATCCGTGTTAGCCAAAAGCCTAAAAAATGAAATCCATTTCAAATAATCTATCAAGCATAACATGATACTTTATCTCTCGATGTCATCGGTCTTTTGGTTGAGGGCTTTGGGACAGTCCGGGCCCAGAAGGCCGGACTTCCTTGGCAGGAATGCCGTTTTAGAAAGGCAAATAGGGCGGAGGGCCCCCGTTGATTCTCCCTGATTGAATTTGATAATTTAAAAGGTTCGCAAAGAAGAAGATCAAGATTAAGCACGTGGGTCGAGATCAAATTTCGAATTGGGCTCATTTGGATTAGTTTAGGGACATCCGAAGGTACAAGGTCAGAAAGCTGTCAGGAGATGGCTGTTTGGGAACGGCAGATTAGAAACGGAATTCCGGAGACAGAACTCTGGGGTCCGGGGTCCGGCGGGTTACAGGGCGGTCAGAAGATTGTAATTTTACTTGAGCGCCCGGGTCTTAGTCGACAGGAGGCCGTTCATCCTTCGCCATTCGGAACGGCTATCGTTGGGCAGAAGTCTGGTGGGGGCGGCCCGGCAGTCACGGCCCGGCGCGAGTGTCGGCAAGAGATCAATTATCGAAGCAATGTCATAGCGAACGCCTCGGGTCTCACCGACCAACGCAAAGGAGAAGGCAAGTCGGCATGAGATCTTGGCGGCGGGGTAAGGTCTTGGCAAGGTCCTTAAGTCTCGCCGACAGCCAAGAGCAGGACCGGACCCGGCACGAGCGTTCGCCGTTTGTTTCATTTTCAGTCTTGCGGCGGTCAGAAGGGCGGGGCCCGGAGCTCGGAGGGGCGGGCGAGATTTGACCTTTCGGAACGGCGGATGAGCGAAGGTCGAGGCCCGAAAGGCAGACGAACGCCGAGCACGGATGAGCTTGTTCATTGCTCAAGTTGGATCCCAGCGGAAAACGGGGGTCCGGAGCCCGGAGGTCGAAAGGACGCCGGGTATTCGCCAAGAGGAAAGTGATGTCGCCGTGAGGTCTTGGCGAACACGGAGAGTCCTGCCGACAAAGGAGTCTTCGGCGTAAGTTTTCGGGTCGGGGAAAGGTCTTGGTGAACCAGCGATGTCTCCCCCACTAGGTTCATGTTTGCCCAAAGATGAGGGGTCGGCGTGAGGTCTTGGTGAACGCGCTATGTTTCGCCGACGAAGAGCCCCGTCAACGTAACCTATTGCCGACCTTCACGAAGTCACCCTGATTGGGGATCCGAGCTCGCCAAGACAAAGGGTTTCGCTAGGAAGTCTTGGCGACAGCTAGGGGGTCTCGTCGAAAGCGAAGGCATCGCCAAGAGGAAGGGAGCTCGTGGTGAGGTCTTGGCGACATATGAATGTCTCCCTGATAGGCCACTCGACAAGAGCAGGATACGCTCGGTGAAAGGTCTTGCCGAATCGGGGAGGCCTCAACGACAGCAAACGAGGGGCGGAATCCCGGGTACCCGGGCCCGAGAGAGCCAAAAGCTGTTTTGACATCTTGTTTTTGCTAAGTCTTTGCCGGTAAAGGGAGCGTCCGGGCCCAAGGGTCACGAATGCCCCTGCGAAGAACGGCTGCGTGGAGATAAAGCTCTGAATTGGTCATGGGGATGCTATGTTGGTTTACTCAGTTTTCGAGGACATGGGTTTTGTTCGTGGTGCCGTATTTTATCATTCACATGTCACTTTGATGGTTGTTATTCATTTTAATCCCTAGAAATCACGAAAACAATGTTCGGGAGGGTGAACGGAGGACCTACCTCGAACACTCGATGCGGGGAGGTGCGGGATCCACTCACGATTGATGAGGTGATGGTGAGGGCGATGAGCGTGAAGGTCTCGAAGACGGTGGGCTCCTCTAGCAAGTTCTCTGATCACTCTTTGCAACACTGTCCAATGAAAATGACGGGCTTGAGCGGGTCTTTTATACCCCAATCGCCATTAATGGCCTCATTGAATGCACGTACGGCGGAACAAAGGTTGGTGGATTTAAATTCAGCAACGGCGGCGGGAGACCGTGGGTCCGCCGCCGGGAAGGCGCAGGACGGCACGGCTTGATAAGTTCCTCTGGAGATTCACAGCGGCAAAGGAGGTTAGTCTTTAAGGTGGAACTCCGGCCGTGGTTCTCGGGCCGCGAGGAATGGCGAACACTCACGCGAACCCCTGTGAGCGAACCCGGAGGGTCGGACAGCCAAGATTTTACCTGACGGAAGCGTGACGGCAAAACAGTGGGTCCGGAGGACGAAGCCGAGCCAAGAGGAACGGGCGCAACGGGAAACCCAGCAAGGGAAATTCCGAACGGTCGGGTTCGGACAGGGTCTGTCATATAGCAACTCCAGAGAGACTCAAGTAAAGGCACCTCGCAGCGACAAAATTAAAGGGAAGGAACGGGGTCAACTTATAGTGAGACTTTGAAATGAATATCACTCATCCAGATACCAAAATGGGGCACGCAAAACGAGGCAGCGACAAAAATGACCCGACAAGGCAAGAAAAAAAGAGGGTCCCCGTTCGAAACGGGGCGTGTGTGCCGAAGGCACAACACGTGAATGTTTTGGTGCTGACCTAATTTGAATTTGCACAGTTGAGGTGCATAGCTGACCTTGGAGAATGTTTTCAAGGTCAAAAAAAGGTATAAATAAGTGTTCTGTTGATGGAGGATTGTGTGTAGAGTGTCTAATGCAAATTGCAATGTTGTGAAGTGTGAAGTTGTGAAGTGCAGTGTGAGATTTAATGAGTTACACTACTGGAAGCAGTGAGCAAAAGGCGTCTACAATCTTCAAGAAGGCTACGAATGTGTTGGAGATGTTGTGGTGGACATTTTTGTTGCATTGAGATGGATTTCTCACTTTAACATTCTTCTTTTCTTCTTTTTTGTAATCTAGTAGTGAGCCCTTCTTTCTTTTGGGCAGTGAGCCTATTGTATTCGGTGTTACAATCACTATTGTGAGCTAATCCTCATTGTGGTTTTTCCCTTCTTGGGTTTTCCACATAAATCCAGTGTTCTATTGTGCATGGTGTTGATGTGTTTTAGTTTTTGTTATTTGCTTTCATGCTAAATCATTCTAACAATTTAAAGGGTATCAAAGTTGATGTGGATCTGAATTTTTATGAGGGTTTTTAAGTTTTAATGTACAACCGATTCACTCCTTCCTCAGTTGTCTTGGGCATTTAACAAATGCCACCATACAAAGATGTTGAAGTTAGTGATGAGTACAAGGAAACACTCACTATACTCTTCTCGAATCCAAATGTAGAGGATATATTTATGGGTCAGTTTAAGAAGTTGATAGCTTGAACAGGTCAAAACCTTATGACTCTTCTTGACAAGTACAAGAAGAAATGCATACATGATGGTACCTTCATAGAAAAGGATCTATTTACATGCAGCCTCTTTCCATCAAAGTTCTCTCACAAGTATGCATTTTGAATTTTTGTATTCTTGTTTTTCATTGGCAACCTTTCCTTTATAAATTTATGATTTTATTATTTGTAAATTCACAAAAGATTGTAATTTTTTATTTATTTTGTCTTGAATCTCATTAGGCTGTAAGTTTTTCTTTAGCTATGTAGAACTAGAGTGCATACTCCTACATTCACTCAATTAGGCACAACTTGTTGACAAGGAAAAAAGACAGAGGAGTTGTGTGTGCATTCCAATTTTTTCCTTCTCTCACACAAGCAAGTTGAGTACACAAAGGGCACAACAAGGTATTGGGATGTAGGATTTAAAAGTGTCAATTGCACAACTTTCCTTAGTCTGAATCAATGATGAGGGGCATGAGGCCGCTACACTAAAAATGCATAGTGTAGCTAGTGGGAGTGGTGCTAGCATTACTTGTTCCAATGAACCAATTGATAATATCAATGCTCTTGATGAAAGGAAATAAAATGATTTGTATTGAATTTCCATGTGCAATTCCACATTTGAACATTGGGCATAGTTGTGTTTTGAACATTTATAAACCATTTTGATTTATCTTTAACTGCTGATATTGAATTATCAATTATTAGATGTCATTTGTATTTAATTTTGTATTTTTTGTGCAAATTGTAGCTATTTTTTTTTTTTTTTTTAAATATTTTCTATATATTATGTACTTTCGTTAAAAACTAGCAAACTGCCATACTCAAACTTCATCCAGCTACTTAGGAAAATATTGTAATATAATTAGGGTTATTTGATTCTACAAAGAAAGCCTGTTATCATATTCAAAATTGGCAAAGTGTTTTTTTAGGACCCTAATACAGCATAAAAGAATGTAGACATCGAAACTTGAAACAAAGAGATTATTGTATCACTCCAAATCTCACCAAAGGGCATTCTTTCTTCATCATTGATGTCCCTGCAAATTTTAAATCTTATGAGTCAAAGATTTAAATTCATCAAGTTTTGTGATGTTCAATATTTTGGTCTTTAGAATAATGTCTTGTCATGTCCCCGAAAAATTGTAACGCATTGAAATGCAAATAAATGTATAAAATAAATAAAATGCATATTAGCAATTTAATTATAATTATAATTACAATAGTAAATAAAGAAACAGACAAATAGTCATTCATCATGATAATATTATAATAATCCTGGTAATTACTATAAACTAATATAAACCAAATAATAATAAACAAATAAATCATTATAAATATAAACCTAAATATTATTATAAATAATATTATGATAGAAATCTAAATATTATTATACAATTATCATGTGCATAAATTAATAGTTACAAATCATGACAATACAATTATCAAATGAAATAAATTAATCTCTAGAACCTGGCCTAAATGATTCATATCATTTACAATAATTGGGAAAGCATCAATTCCCAAATAAAAACATAAACAGCAACAAGCGGTCAACTATCCTAAAACATAACAGCCAATATTAGTGATGAATCGGTTCCCACAAGGCAGCGATCACACAAGGGACATGTCCCTAGTCAAAAGGTGGATGAGACTCTTGGAGATTGACGTATAAAAAGGAAGAGACATCCAAGGCATCGCTGAAGGGATAGAGATAGGAGATGGTGGGCAGAGATAAGTAAAGGTGGCTGGGAATAAAGGAACTCTTGCAGATCGTAAATATTAGAGAGGCAGCAGCGGTGAAAGGGAATAAGTATACATTTAACAGTAAGTTAAATATAATAATATAAAGACATAATTAAGTATCATTATGGTATATTCGCAAATGATTCACATATCTGCTTACCCATATATATATATGGGGGTCACAAATGATTCACATATCTACTTACCCATATATATATATGGGCTTACCCACATATATATATATGGGTAAGCAGATATGTGAATCATTTGTGAATATACCATAATGATACTTGCAGCAATTATTAAGCCTTATAAGTAATGATGACTCTTTAATATAAACATAAGTAGATTATGTATATTTATGAATTGTCCTCATCCTATGATCAATCTAGTATAAGGTTGAAGGAGACGAGTAAGGAATCAAAAAAGTGGAGAAATACAACAACTCAAGTGATGTACTCACTTAGCAATAATATTTAGCATATTTTGAATATAAGAAACAGATATTGCTAATCTGATTATTGGTGTAATGTTTTTTTTTAGTATTAACATGATAATACTGATGTTGATATTGACTTAAAGAATCAATAATAAATGCAAATGTATTTGATTGCTAAAAGATTGTCTTCTTTGTGTTTGTAAACTTATTGGGAGGAAGGGTGTAAGGGAAGTGGTGCCTAAAAACCCCACTTAAGATTTCACCCCTGGAACCCAAGGCAAGGATGGGCCATGGAGGGGTGGAAATTCCACCTAAGGTTTTTCCTAGGCCAAAGGCATGGGTGGGCCATGGAGGGTGAAGTGAGGATGGACAGGAGTGTGCCATTTGTGGTGGTTGTCAGTGAATGGTCGTTATGTTTATATTTTGGATATCTAGATATAAATGCTAATATATATGTGTATGTGGAAATGGTGTTTATATGGTAAATGCAGATTTCAATCCAGGATTATTTCATTAGAGAGAACATCCCTTTAGAAAGAAGAAACCCTAAACCGAGGGCAAGGCCGGGTAAGGGACATTACATGTTTAAAGGCCATTAAGAAAAATCAGTAACAGATCAATTTTTGGATCTAAGGCTGATGTTGCTGCCCTTATGTCCAAGAAGACAGTCAAATTGTAAATTCATTTGATCTCTTCTACTTACATCCAAATCTTATAATTTAAGCTAAATACCATAGAAATCATGCATTCATGATTCCATAAATAGATAATCTCCTACATTTGCATTAGATGTTACATGTTATTTAATTAAATTTACCAGCTTTCATACACTAAACAAAGAGCCTAGTAAATGAGAACTCTAATATAGAAGCTCCCTGTAGCACATCATATGTTTGACTATATCATTAACATTCTATTGCCAATGTTTAATATATTTCTTTTCATGCATATCTTACATTCTCTTATAAATTATAATGAAGTAAAAATGCTAAAATTGATCAATTGTAACTTGAACCCCAACAAGTAAGAAAAGACCTATAATAAGTAGGACAAATAATGCACTAACCAAGGACAACAAACCGAGTAGCCCATTTCAATATACTAATTCCAACTTTTCCAGAAGGAAGCTCCATCAAATAAGGCATCATGATTGGCTGTATATAGAAGGCAAATCCAAATATTGATGTCGCTTGAGAAATATTTTCTGCATCAAAATATTGTCAATTCAAATGTAATAAATAGTTGGCATGCCTCAAATAACTCAAAGTAAGCCTTTTATAAGCAAAAATGTCTGAAACAGAAGGAATTAACAGAATGTACAAGTTCATATATTCTACTCCTAGAAAAAATTACCATATGGAGGAGTATCTTGACAAACAATTCTTTTGAATTGAACGAACAGAAATTACAGTAAAGAAATTCTTTTTTTTCAAATAGAAACTACAATATAGACACAAATTGCCTGGAACCGCAAAAACAGAACACATTAATCTAAGTACTAGGGTATAATAAAATTTTACTCAACTCTAATTTAGGATCATGTACCACTGTCAAGTTGGAGTCAAAGTTTAGCTATGCCAAAACAGTGACGGATGTTAATGAATAAACATATCAAATTAAAGACTGTCAGACAAAGTCCACATACTATCTTGAATGCACTTGACAAAATGTCTTTTTCTTTGACCCTTCAAGGCATCCAATCAGTTACGTACAGTTCTTTATGGATCAGTGTCTATTCTGAAGCATAATTGCTAAGAGAGCTGAAGATTTGACCAAGGTGCTTACAAATTCTGACCATAAAACCTTATAGCTCACCAGACCGTTGGCTTTACTTATTGATGTTAACACTGTTGAGGCAGATAACTAGTACAGACAAATCCCGCAAAACAAGATCACTGTTGTCTGTACTTATTTCTAGGGAGTCTAAGGTTGGAGAGAAGGTAATATTGAGGGTTAGACCTCAGAAAAGTACATGTTTAACACTTAAACACAAATAGAATTCACCATGACAGAATAATCGTTTTTTCATAGAAATACAATGATTATCTTTTGCATATACATATTTTATTTGTCAAATATCTTTAATTCTATTCTCTCTTTGTGTGTATTCATAATAATCCTAATTTAAATAACATAATAATGCTAACTTAAGATGATAATCTTCCTAACTCGGCTTACTCAAAAACTAGCATATTACTTTTAATAATAACCTATGCTAGCTATTCTGGCACTGGCTTTGTCTGTTCCCCACATTACATTATTAATTCTTGGCTTGCTTGGATGGAAATGGCACATAATATTCATCTGTCTTAACACAGAAAGAGCAGCAATGAAAGCGTTTTGACTTAGCAACAATGAAATGGTTCAAAATTGAAGGTGGCAATTTTTTCTTACCCATGTACAAAACTAGAAAAGTTGAAAATTTACAACCACTTAAATTCACTACTAATGGAGACAATCTATGGAAACATTAAATCTTAAATTTTAAGTGCTCATGACAAAACTAATTATTCTTGTCTCTCATTGAATACTTGTTTCTTTTTAGTAAAATTTGCATTTTTCAATCTTTATTGTTAGGAAAACAAACACTAGGTGGTCATAATAGGAAAATAAATTCTGAAATGTCTTGATCTTACTTAATGATGGAACTCCAACAATTTCAAGTTGACCATTGTGAATTGCCGGTAATCCATGTTTGATGCTATCAATCAATATGACCACTAGAAGCCATAGAACTAATGCAGTTCCAAGAGCTGCTGCTTTATCCAACTGCATGAAACATAATACAAGATCAAATATATAATTTCCATTCAATTGGAAGGAGTCCTTTCAACACATGCAATATTCCATAGAAGTACCAACTACTCTATCAACACATAATTGACTTGTCCAGTGCAAATATAAAGCAAATGTATTTGACAATTAGGAAACGATGTGTGTGTATGGCTCTTTTACAAACATAGAAAGAACAATCCCTTCAATCTCAACTTTTCTTATCTGCATTTGTAGTTAACACTCAAAGAAACCTGATTACAAAAATTTATATAAGGTTTTGTTGTGTGGAATTGTGAAGAAACTATTCCTTTGTTCTAAGAGGGTGAGTCCCCTATATGTTGTGGCACAATAACTGTCGCTATTACAGTACCTAAGAGATCTTTTATTAGTGAAGTTAATTCAAAAATGGTTCTTTCTTTTCTATTGATAACGAGATTTCTTTAATTACATTAATAGTGGGAAGAAGCTTCAAAACATGATCATGTACCAGAAAATATCTGGGAATGAAAAAAATTATGTAAGATATGTCTTTCAATAGCTTAATTTCCAACAGGAGTTCCCTCAAAAGGTAGCAAAGTCATCATAAACTAAAAAAACCATGTGGGGTTGAACCAAAGTTCAATCATGATTCAATATTTTAGTCTCTCAAACAATTGCCTCTGTTACACCCATGCGAAAATTTTAGTACTCCATCACATTTTAAACCAAAACCTTTCTTGATTGTTAGTCATACTTCAAATTGTTATTGTGGTCATCAATGTTTTTGTCATCTCTAGTTAGTATCTTTGCAGGACCTACAAAAGGAGCTTTCTAATGCATTTGATGAGGCGAAGATCAAAGCTCAAATGATGGAGAAAAGACAAAATTTCACTGAGGCATGAAAAGATGTTGCCCAATCAAAGGGTGTGTGCATGTGTGAAGAGGTGCATAAAAAACAAAAACATGAAAGTTCCCTATCAATGCAAGGGCACACACCCAAATGAAGAGTTACAAGTTTTCAAAAAATCAAAAATGTTTTCCTATTATGGAGCACGTTCCTATACGAGGTGAAACATAAATTTTCAAATAGAGTCATTCCATTCAAAGGCATGCACTATAGAGGATGGACATAATTTTCAAAAATTCATAAGTGCAATTCCATAGCCAATATCATGCTTAATGAAAAAGATGCTAAATTGTTCAAAGCCAAAAAATTCAACCTAATACAAGGGCATATACTCAAAAAAAGGGCATGTTTTGCAAGATAAAATGCAGCTTGTTAGCACTCAAAGTTGTTTCTCCCACATACCTGTTGTGACCTTTTCACACATCGCCCCATTGCCAATGGGGACCCCCAGTTGCCTGCTTGTTTTTAGGGTTTTGTCTCCTTGCAACGGTTTCGTGAGATCATCTTGTTAAGAGTTTTAAGTCAGTCTGCCGAGAGTTACCCAAGCCAAGTCAGTAATCCATGCTTGAATCAGTGCGTAAACGTCATGGAAGCGCTCAGAAGGCCCAGGAAATGAAAATCGCCTGTGAATTCGGCCAATTCTAAGACTTCCTACTTTTTAGGAAATCTTGCTTTTTCGCTTTTTCATTTTTGGCATTTTTGGACCAAACAGGGTTCCCTATTTTTTAGGGTTTTGCTTTTTCTATTTTTAGAAAGTTTCTATTTTTGGATGGTTTCTATATTTGGAAAGGTCTCGAATTCCAAAAATGCACTCAGAAGTCCAAAAAAATCGAAAAATCACTCAGAAAATCAAAGAGAAAATTGAAAAATCATTGAAAAATCTGGAAAAACAAGGTAAAAAGCATGAGAAAAAGCATCAAAAGCATGAAAAATCAGAGCAGATTCTGGAAAAATCAGTCAAAACCAGTCAGATCTGAAGAGCAAAATCATAGAAAATCAACTTGAAAAAGGATGAAATTTGTGAAAAATCTGGTTAAGTCTGGAAAATTCGCCATTTTCAAGAAGGAAAATGTCAAGAGGAAGAAGGTATGAAGGTCTGGAAGATCATGAAGTCCGCCCAGCACTCAAAGAGGAATGTCCAAGACTAAGATGAAGTCCGCCATGCTTGTCCTAAGATCCTCCAAACTCCGCCATGCATGTCCAAAAGGTTAGGAAAGTCCGCCATCCACTTGAAAGGGAGTGCCAAAAGCTTGTGAAGTCCGCCTTAGCATCAAGGGAAAAGTGCCAAAAGGTCATGAAGTCCGCCCTCAATATCCTAGCCCCCTTCAAAGTCCGCCATCCACTTGAGGAGATGATGCAAAGACCATCCAAAGTCCGCCATGTTTAAGAGAGATGATGCAAAGACCATCCAAAGTCCGCCATGCATGTCCAAAAGGGTTGGAAAGTCCGCCATGGTCTATCAAGGGATAAAATAATGATTTTTTTTGCTAAGTGTTTGGTACCTAGCCAAGACAAATTCGAAAATTTGCCTAAGTATAGAGGTCAAAGGATAAAAAAAATGGAGATTTTGGCTAGGAATCATGACGTTTTCAAGAGGCTAAGTGCTAAGTTGAAAGGACAAGTGCTAAAGAAGTTAAGCTATGGCAAGGAATAAAATGAAGTGTGCCAAGCACAAAAGTGAAGAGAAATTTAAATTTCGCCTAAAGTCTTGGATGTCTAGAAGAAAAGTTGGCCGAGTATACAGAGAAAGATGCGCAAATCAAAGAAAGGAAGGATTGCCCTTGGCCAAAAGGAAGAAGAATTTGTCAAGCGTCAAGGAAATTCGCCCGATGGAGACATCTAGACAAGGATTTAGCCTGGAAAAATTCGACTAAGCAAGAGAAAATTTGACTTTGGCAGAAGAAAATAGGCTCAGTGCAATTAAAAGTTCGCCGTGGCAAAGAAAAATAAGGATCTGGCATAACATTTATCGACGGAATGGCTAAAATTTTGGCTTGGCTAGACGAAATTGGGAATAAAATTGGAAAATAAACTTTTGGCCAAAGAAAATGAAGAGGAGATTGGACAAAAAAATAAATGACAAAAGTCTTGAAAGTTTGACTTGATAAAATAAATAAAACAAGTCTCAAAGAGTTCGACTTCTAGAGAGAGAGTATGGCAAATCAGTGAGAATTCCGACTTCGGGAGATTAAAATGGAGAATTAAAATATGCCCGTGCCAAGATGAAAATTGCAAAGAGAGTATGGAATTCGCTTTGAAATGATAAATTCGACACAAAATTCACCGTGACTTCAGGAGAGAGAGTGTTAAAAATTTAACTTCGGAGCTAGAATTCAGGAGAGAGAAAATCTGAATTTGTTTATTTTATTTCTTGCAGGTGGATGACGACACGAGGCGAATCTTCAAAGAAGAAGCAATGGCGTGGAATGGTGGCAAGTCTGCTTCAAGCCAAATGGAGTGAGGGAAAAAGGATGGTAAGCACTAGGGAAAGTTCGACTTTTCCCCAGAGATGTTTGTCCAAAGTGGCTTGAAGTCCGACTTAGGCCGAGAGAGAAAACGTCCAAACTCATGTGAAGTCCGCCCAAGGAGAGGATGAGAAAATTGGCTAAAACTCATAAAATTGGCTAGTGTTGATACCTTGGGGAGAAGAATTCACTAAGTGTTGGACAGAAAACAGGAAGGATGAAGAGAAATAAAGAAGAAATGAATAAAATCCTTAGCACAAGCCAGATTCAGAATTGAAGGCAAATCCGGGCAGTTTGGGTTGGGCATGGGTGGCTGAGGCGCGGCAAGGTTGGTGGTGCATGAAGGTTACAAAGTGAGGGTGACAGTGGGAATGCTACATTTCTCCATTATGGCAAAAGCACAGAGGCATTCTTCTCCAAATTCTAGGCACTTGAAAGAAGCTATCAAGACATCTTCTTGAGGGATTTCATCTCCTAAAGAATTAAAAACAAGCTTCCAATCAGAATCAAATGGTGACAAGAAGGGTTTTCCAAGCAAATTTTCTTACTTAGAAAGTTTCTCGACACAAATTGGAGAATTCAAAGAGGAAATCCAAAGGAATAACATCAACCCTGTTCAAGCAAGAGGGATTTCAAAGCAACCAACTCCAAGTCCAGGCACCGGCTCCAAGTGGAGACTTCCAGACTTCAAAGATTCCAGTACAGGTGAGAAGAAGAAATCAAAGTCTCAAAAGGAATCCAAGATCAAAGCTAGGAAGGAACAAGCACAACGGATAGAGTCATCGGCAGGGAAAATATTCTAAGGCAAGCACGTGGAAGAAAAACGAAGCAACCAAGGAAGACATCCAGCACGCTGAGGTGGCGCCTCATCATCTTCCAACCAATCAAATTGTTCCAAATCAACATACAACAACTTTCTATTTTATTGTTGATTTATATTTAGCAAAAAGGACAAGTGTCCTCAAATGAAATTTTCTCATTGGTCGAAAGTGACAAACCCTAATTAGGGTTTTATTTTGTAATCTCGGTTGTTGATTTGAAATCAATCTTAGCCATTGAATTGTAATTGGGGAGCCTATAAATTGAGCTCGCCCCCTCATTTGTAAAGTGTGGAGACAGTGTATGAGATTGTTGCATTGAGACTATTTCGAATAATAGAAGCTCTTGAGCATGATTTGCCTTGAATAACTTTTATTGTCAAATAGTAAGCGAGGTTGCATATCTTCTTCCGCCATAGATTAAAGTTAG
Organism: Sequoia sempervirens; assembly: GCA_007258455.2. Taxonomy (NCBI): domain Eukaryota; kingdom Viridiplantae; phylum Streptophyta; class Pinopsida; order Cupressales; family Cupressaceae; genus Sequoia; species Sequoia sempervirens. The sequence continues at coordinate 5,776 of VDFB02161086.1, read as the reverse complement.
AATTAGATTAAGTAGAATTTGCTTTGAAAGTTGGTTAAGTGAATGAGAGATTGATCGTATCGATTCAATGGTGAAGTATTGCTCATACTTTCTTTGAATGGATGATTTGCATTCGATGCGTAAAGTTAGCCTGAGCTTATAATTGTGGAAGCTTAACTTCAACCTCATCCGAGGTTTGAAAATTATTATCACACCCCTTGAAGATTGCACCCATTTTGCGTATGTTGTCCAGCAGGAGGCGAAACAAAGTGTGGTTTATCCCCTTCACCAAATCCTTACTGTCTCTTAAGTTCTTAGGCATAGAATAGACCTCCTAAACCCTTATCCTTTTTGCTATTTTTTGAGATCCACATTGAAAGTCCTAATTGAGAGCCTTTAAAGATAAATTCCCTAAAGTCCTAAACTTGTGAAGATTTCCTTAACGCAAGTCCCCTTGTTTATTACCAGCAAATCACAACGGCCATTGAGCTTATCCACACGTCGAGACCCGACAAAAGAAACCTTGGAATCGCCATATGATCTTCTCGCAATCTTAGCATACGCGGTGGTTTTTCAAGAGAGGATAGAGTGTCTTTGGACATTTTATTCTGTGTGTTCGGTGGATGATAAAACGTACACCAACAATACCCTAAAGACAAACTAAAATCTAAGCCCGAGGAAGGTCAACTTAGAATCACAAACATGCAACTTATGATAAGGTAGAGGGCAACTATGGCCAATTCATGCAACTGGGTAATCTCTCCTTTAGGATCTACTAGGCCATGAGGATTGTTCCCTAAGGTCTTTAGACAAGACAATTAATAAGAAATATTCAATGAAAGTTGGGTCATCAACAATCAAACCCAATGTACTATGAACCTCTAATGTTTAATAAGCTAATGTTAATATTGGCCAATCAAGTGTTGAGCAAGTCTCAATAGTTAATACTTCCCACAAGGAAACATTTGTGGATACCTTCTTCATTTCGTCTATTACATTAAGGGGTATAGGCAACTATGATTTATGAGGTGCATATGTGGTCCACTAATTCTTCGGCTTCTCTACCAACAAACAAGAGACTCTTGGCTGCCAAGTCTTAAGCAGGGATGCTCTCTTGTTGTTTAGTGCACAAAAATAACTTTCCTCCCAACATGCAAGAGATTCATCAAGAACCATAGGTGACCAACTAGGTGGGATCTCATGTGGTTATAGGCTCAAAGAATTTTAAATTGAAATTGTCTACTATTGATTTTCTCTAGAGAAACCCTTGGAGTCATCTAATAGGACACAAGGGTAATACCACCAATTTTGTTCTTCAATAAAAAATTATGGACTAGAAAAAAGGCTATGTTGGGATTTTAAATGGCTAGAATTTCTTGCAATGAGTTGCCATGATTTTTTATTTTGGGGGTTATTAGGAAGAGCTAGGAGTCTGTACTGTCTCCTTCCCAAACCTAAGCTTTTTAGTGATCATTACCCTATTTCCAGAGTCCTGTAGGCTAAATGAGGGAGTTCAAGGGATTCCAAATTCCTTGGAGGATTCATGTCAGCATTTCCTGTAATATTCCCCCTTAATTTTTTTCGTTTTTTTATCAGCACAAACACCACTATTAGCGTTAGCTCCAAATATAAACCTGCTTGTAAAATAACCCTCCACCTTTTGATCACCAAGATCCCAATGTGGGTGAGGTGAGAGCATACAGTGTCAGGGATTGTTAGCAACTGGAAAATGAAATTACAATGCTTGCTAGGCGGCTAGCCGACCATGGATGAAAAGTAAAATGTTGGAAATACAAAGTAGGCGGATAACCGACCATGAGCTCAACCACTTATTCAACGGGAGTGAAGATATTACAATTATGAGGCAGCAAGCTGACCATTTAATCCTCACTACCACATGTTCAGTCGGAGGAATTTATTAAACTTAATGTGTTGAAATTAAAATGCTTCAACCACTTATCTAGTTGGAGCTAAATACAAAACTTAAATGCAAAAAAATAAAAGACAATTGTTAGTACTACTAACCAGCCTTACAATAAATGAGTTTCCAACTACAAAACATATTAGAATGAAGGCCAAATATAACCAATGATTAAGAATAATATCCTTCACCCTTTTACAATGATTATAATCAGATTTTAGCCTCTAAATATCAGAAAATCCGAATTACTTCAAGTTTGATTAGAAATAGTAAACACAGAAAATCAGACCAGCAAGTAAGAAATTCACCAATATGGACACAACTCCTTCAATGCAGCTTCCGAAGACCTCAAACAACAATCAGATGAAGCCTCTAATCATGGCGTCCCATCTCCAATGATCAAAAAGTGTCAAAACAGCAGTTAAGCCTTGGCACGAGTCCCAATGCAAAGGTACAAAAGTGGTATGTGTTAGTGTACGTTTTATCATCCACCAAACACATAGAATAAAATGTCCAAAGACACTCTATCCTCTCTTGAACAAAATCACTGCGTATGCTAAGATTGCGAGAAGATCATATGGCGACTCCAAGGTTTCTTTCGTCAAGTCATGACATGTGGATAAGCTCAATGGGTGTTGTGATATGCTGGTAATACACAAAGGAACTTGTGTTAAGCAATTTCTTCACAAATTAAGGACTTGTTGATGTGATTTTCGTGACCGCACCAACACAGAATAAAGTTTCCCAACGGATACTCTACCCTCTCTTGAACAAAGTATTCAGCATGCTAAGATTGCGAGTGAGTTCATGCTTTCAACTCCAAGGTTCCGATAATGCAATAGAATATCCTCAGTTGGTTCGTTGTGATTTTGCTGGTATCACAAGGGGACTTACACAATTGTTCGGCAGCTGATAGCAGACAGCAAATTAAGGGTTTCCCGTGGTTCGAATGATTTGGCAAGTGAGCACAAGTTTCCTAATTCTAACTAGAAATGAACTGAATTTAAAATGAGTGTAGGGGTAAGAAGGTTCTAATCTACTTTAAGGTGTGGGACATGGCGATCAATTCTTGCAGACTTCAACCAAGCCTTGCTTTGCCTCGCTTTGGACAGCTTCCACAAAACTGGTGCAATCTTCAGAGGAGTAGCGAAAGGTGTTCAGATTATAACTCAACATACAAGTACCATCAAGACGATGCATACAAACATGTGAATCACAATCGAAGTTAAGTTTGAAAAGTAATCCAGTTGACCACGCAGGGCGAACCCACCGTCAGCGAGGTATGGACAAGCGAAGTCTTGTTCAAATCGAGCACCACATTCCACAATTACTAAGTACTTGCATGAAAATGAAAACTACTCTACCTTAAGCTACTTCAAGATGCTACGTGAATTGGAAGGATCAAGAAGCCTCGACAACTACTCATAACAAAGAAGAGATCACCATCAATGAAAAATTCTTTTATTATGAAAGCATTCACGACAACTTCTTACAAAGTGTTCAAAGGGAAGACTTTCCTTCCTTTTCAATCTAAACTATACTATCAAACTATTCTACTTCCTATTCTATCAATTTCTCTATATTCCTTCTCTACTATTCTAACTCTAATCTAATGAGTACAAATGAGGGGGACTCCCCTTTTTATAGTTGGCCAAGTCCAACGGACGGCTCAGATTACAATCTGCTGGATGGCCCAGATTGTGCCACCTCAGCCCTAAACAAGATTCGCCCTAAAAACCGCCACAAAGAAGAGTGGGGTAATAAATGAGCCGTTAATGGCCACCATCTTCTAGAAGATTCCCGTTTGTAGATGCGTTCACACTGTTCTTGTTCTTGACTGCAGACTAAATCTGGTCACCACTGCTTCAAATTTTTGAACATCAAGCCTACAACTTTCTTTTTCTTGCTCGACGATGATTTTCCTCCTTGATGTTGTTCTTCAACTTTGAATTGTTTGGGTTTCCATTCTTTTCTCCATCTTGAGTTTTGAAAAAATTTCTTCATTGTCACTTGAGTTGGGTACACACAAAGTCTCAATACTTAGCCATTTTCTCCAGGTATTCGCTTAATCTCCCCAAGTCACCACCATTTAGTCTCGACGTTCCTCCTGCAAAACAAGCAAGGAAAAGAGCATCAAAACACTTCATAGTATAAATTTTGTTTACTTACCTGATTTTCATGCTTTAACTTTGAGGTTTGAGTGATCTCGTCATCTGATAGGGTTCATCATTTTCCTCTAGCACAACTTTTTCCTTTAAATTCCTCATGCCTTAGCCAAATTTCTCCTTCCTGAGGACGCATTTTAGAGATGCATTTTTTAAAATCATCTTTGAAAGTGCTAGCTTCAACTGCATCTTCTTCATTTTTCCAGCTAAGGCGTTCACTTTGACATTTCATCCAACTCTGGCTCGAGCAAAATGTTTTCATCAGGAACTCGATCAAAAATCATCTAGTCATCATTTATTCTTCGCCTTGAAATTTTTTTAAAATTTTCCTCTTAGAAAATTCATTGTTTAAGTGCCCATCAAAAATCTCCATCCTGAAGGCCTTGGCGAAGTGTAGAAGACTTTAAAATCAACTCCTTGTTGAAGATCTTAAATACCCAGAAGAAAATTTTCCTCAGAACGTGTTGAGTTCATAGGTATACAATGAACGGGTTCATTTAATTTTTGAATTTTGAACCTTAAAAAAAATAATTTTCAACAAATTACTCCAGTTCTTCATCCCTGAGCGTATTCCTACTCTAACTTGAAATTTTTTTTATTGACCCTGTGCAACTGGCATTATCTGATTCCTTCACTGGCAATTTCACTCGCGTCTCAAGAAATTTCATCACTTCACCAGACTTGGGCGTTATTTTCTTAGAGATGGAAATATTCTGCCTTAGAAGAAATTTAAATCACTTAGCACTTTTTGCATTTTTGCCTTAGAAATTTTTTTATTCATCTATCCTCAATCACCTATTTTTCCTGTGAAGAGATCTTGGCACAACTTGCTTTTAGAAAGTCACCACCTTACCTGCAATGCCCTTGCAATATTTTCATCACCCTATAAGCTTATTATTTCCAACGCCTTAGTTATATTTATTTCCCCTTTACCTCACATCTTGGCGTACTTAGCACAAGTGGAAGGAATAACTCCAACACCTTGGTAACTCTTAATTTTCACCTTCACACTTATTCTTTACATGGCACATATCTCTTAGGCAAGAGGATGGGTGCATATGGAGGTAGCAAGAGGACAAGCTTCAAACGCCACCTTTGACTTGTTTTGTCTTTACATGCCTTTACTTGGGCGCATTTTAGTATGTGAGGAGGATGAAACTCTTTCTAACGCCTTTGCTTTGACTTTTCTTCCTTGCTAATCTTGGGCGCATTTCTTATAGTGAGGTGGATGAAGTTTGATACTTAGTGTTTTTCCTGACTCTCCAGCTGAAGATGGGTGCATTTCTTAGGTCCTGCAGGATGAAACTCTAACTTAGAAAAATTTCCATCTCATGCCTGTGAGGAGGGCGCATTTTGGGGTAGCTGCAGGATAAACTCATGCCTTAGGATTTTTCTTTCCTTCTACCAGCTTCTTTGTGTCCTACTATTTATAGTAAGTCCTTTGATTTCCATACTTCTGAAGCTCAGAACGATTTGAAATTTTAAACATAGGAGACTTATGACCTAGTCAACCTGTTCACACTATTATCCTGAGCTGACCTACTATTTTTAGCCCACTTCTGAAGGTGGTTTACTATTTATAGTAACTGCTTGTTTCTGAGACCTCCATATCTCCGTTTGACTTGAAATTCATATGGCGTGCTCCTCATCGGGTGACCTGCCCATTGACGCTGGCGCCTGCTGCTGGTTTACTATTTGGCCAGTTCTAGAA
>VDFB02161085.1:0-33810 GCA_007258455.2 Sequoia sempervirens | reverse complement strand
GGACATACGTTCAATGGTATGATGTTGCCCTTTCCATCTATCCTCACAACATGCTACTACATCACTTAACTACCCAATAAATCTCTGCATCATAATAATAACAAAACAATGTGCATCATACCCACAAAAGTACCATCAGAAGCTCTTGTTCCATCTTCCTCTTCAGATTCCTTAGCTAGACTACCTACACATCCCAAGTGAGAACGAAGGGGCACTACAAAAACACTTGGCACTCTTTATCATCTACCAAGTTGAGGAGGATAATTAGGGTAAGTTGCCACCACTATTATGAGAAATCTAGTGGAGAGTTACTTGGATGCTTTCAACAAGCCAAAAGAGTTTCCACCTTTTAGAGATATCAATCATTCAATAGATTTGGTTCTAGGGTCTTCCTTGCCAATTTCCTACCATATTGCATGTCACAAATAAAAAGTGTAGAAATAGAGGAGCAAATCCAAATACTTATGAAATAAGGCAAGATATATCCCAACGCCTCTCCTTATGGATGTTTAGCTCTTATTATGCCCAAGAATGTGATGTCCTCTACCTTGATTTGCCCTAGAATTCGCCTATTGATCACAAATTGCAGCAAATTAGGGTTAGGGTTTCACCTTATTAAATAAATCTTTTTAATTAAGTAATCTTGGATTGGGATCCTACATTCACCACATGAACTCTATATGCAAATATGTATATATACTTGTTTGGGTTAGACAATTGCATTACATCCATAGATTATTAACAATGCAAACATATTAAAATTGTGGGAGAAGGGACATGATGGGTCCGCTCAAAGCCATATGCCAAGCCTAAGAGGGTGTATACCACAACCCTCCCCCTTGGCGACTTGTATTTGCTTTCCCCATCAAGACCACGTCTCTCAGAAGACACTTTCCATCTTGGGGAGTTGGGCGGGGGTCGTAAGTGGGCTCTATCGGCTCTTTGCCTAACTACCATGCCACCCTAGGGCCATCCTACCAGATGGGTTTTAGATAGTCAAGTACATCACCTACTCTATCACAAGAAATCATTTACTAAACAATCTTATTATTTTTTAAACAATATGCATACATATGCAAATACTGATTGCAGAAAAGTTACACGTAAATATAGAATATCTATGGTAGATAGCGATCTGTTATGATGAACTGTGTCGATTCGCCTTATGTTCGGGTTTGTATGTGTGTTTCTCCTTCAATCGATCTATTGTTCCTTTGTGTCTCCTATATTCACTGAAGTGGTCTTCCTAACATTCAATGATCTCCTTGCATTCAAATGACTTGCTCTTATACCTCCCATCGTGAATGGACATGCCCCTTCATATCATGTATCCCTTTAAAAGACATGCCTTTTACCTTGACTAATCACAACCTTCCTTAGGATGATTAATTGCATTAATATTATTCTTGCTTGATCGCGGTGTCTTTATTAATTCGCTGCATGATGATTATTTATTTTTTAATATTCATTCGATTGTCCTCATGTTTGATACGGGTTGACTTGTATTGGAGCCATTAGCTTCCTCATGACTTAGCGATCTTAGTTTATTTTTGTGGGGGCATGACAAAGAAGCAGATGGACAAATGGAAGATGGTCATTAACAATAAAGCTTTACATAAAACCATTTTAAAGAATAGATACCTCTTGCCCACAATCAATGACCTTGGTCATCTCAAAAGGGAGCCTAATATTGCACTAAGATGGGTCTAACTTCAAGCTATCATTAGGTACAATTAGATCCTACTAATCACTAGAAAATTGCTTTCAAAACTAAATTGAGGATTTATGAATGGTTGGTGATGCCCTTTGGGCTAGTAATGCTCCTCTGACATTTATGCAACTCACCAATGGTATTTCCAACCTTGCTTGTCACAATTCATCATTGTGTATTTGGATGATATTCTTGTGTAGAGTGGCAGTTTGGAGGATCATATTCAACATGTTTGCACTACCTTAGATCTCCTCCAAAAATACAAGCTTCAAGCTAAGATGTAGAAGTCTTTCTTTGGTCGACATTCTATCAAATATTTGGGCTTTTTTATTGCTCAAAATACATGTAGGCGAAATCTCTAAAAAATTGGCCTATTCCTAATTAGGCTGCAAATTTTGAATAGTTTCTTAGGTGGCATGAACTATTATAGAAAATACATCAAGAGTTTTTATATTTTACTCAAAACACTTCACCAATTGTCCAACCGGAAGAATTTTTTATGGGATAGAGCAATAAATCAAGCCTTCCAACAACTTATAGAAGCACTTTGCTCAAATCTAGAATTAGTCCTTCTAGATCGTCAACAACCCTTTGAGATTGAGACAAGTGCCTCCAACTATGCTATAGGAGTTGTTCTTAAACATGGACACCTTGTAGCCTATCAATTTGAAGGACTATCAACAACCAAAATCAATTACAACACCTACGAGAAGGAGTTCTATGCCTTAGTCCAAGGCTTGAAGTAATAGAGGCATCACATTCTTGGTAAGGAAGTAATTCTTCATACTTATTGGTGTGTTTTAATTTCCTTGCATTTAGTTGTTACTTTATTAGTTATTACTTGTTATGCACCTAGGTTAGGATAACCTTGGTTAGGTAGGTGTCTACTTAGGTAAGTTGTACATGTGACTTGTAGTTCCCTAATTGGTGGAGATGTACTACACATGTGATTACATATATTTTTCCATATTTGTTGTACATTCACTTCTCTTGGTGGTGTATCCTATATTTAGCCACCTCTTACTCTCATTTGAGCAATCAATGTCCAATCGATCTCTCATCTTGTATATTCGCACATTGTGTCTTTTTGATAATAACATAATTTTGTCATATTCATTTTTTGAGTTATTTGTGATTAGCTTCCAGACATTGTTAATCTAGAATTGTTCTTTAGAAGATCTAGCTTGTAAATCTTGTGCTTTCTTGAAAACCTAGTATGCTTTTCTCTTGCATCATCGAATGATTTAGAGAATCAAAAAAGTTTGAGAGGAAGATAAAATTCTACAGGGTAGTTTTCTTGGCTGTGTTGACATATTTAATTTGTAAGTTCATTTGGTGTTGGTGTTCAAAGATTCTGAATTTGCTGATTTTGCCCATTATTTGGTTCAAATCAGACTATAGAGACAAGATTTGTAAAGGTTTGGAGGAGTTTTATGTCGGGTATTCATTGATCACTTGTATTTTGGGTCAAATTTGACCTTGTCATCACATCTAGAAGGCTCAATAACCTTAGAAATGCTTATCAAATTGTCAAAATTGGAGCACTTTGCCTTGGGCCATTGAAAGAATTTTTTAACCCCTTCCAAAATATTTCTTGACATCTTGGAGATTCCTTTTTTGTGTGATTTGTGCTTGCATAGGCAACAAATTTGTTTCACAAGTTTTTTTTTTACGTTTTTCACATATATTTTTAGAATTCAGATTTTTTTAAAATTTTAATGGAGGGTTTCATATATGCATAGATCCCTTTAAGTGCTTGAAGTGTTGGGTAAATGCAATTTCATAGTCGTGACCCCCTCTCATATAGGTTACAATCTTTAAAAAGGTTTACATACCTTAATAAGGGCTAACTCTCAAATATATCCACAACCCCCCTATGGTACTAGCCTACATGGTCCTAAACAACATACAATTACCTCTATTCAAATTTGGTGATAAAGTTGGTAGATTTACCTATTACCTGATTTTTTTGAAAAATCAGAACAACAGAGAAAAAAAAGGAGAAAATATTTTCTACAAAATCAGCAAAGCATGCAAAAAAATAATAAAGAGCCACTAACTCAAGGGGAAGTCAGCAATAAGATTAAGGATTACAAATATCTTAACGGCCAAAGCCGAGGAAGGCGATTTAATAAACTCAAGCAGGATAAGGATTACAAATATCTCTATCCACAGAGGATAAGGATTACAAATATCTTCTATCTACAAAGGATAAGGGATGACAACCTCTAGGATAAGGATTACAAGTATCTTATCCATGTGGAGAATAAGGATTACAACATCTCTATCCAATTATGGACAAGCATAATACAACCTGAGATAAGGATTAAAAATTATCTTTATCCAATATGGATAAGGATGACAAACTCCATGGATTATGCTAATTCATCCATAGAGAAGAAAAGGATTACAAATATTCATCCACAGTATATGACACAACCCAGAGGACAAGGATTAAAAATATCTTATCCACAGAGGATAAGGATGACAACTTAGAGGATAAGGATTAAAAATATCTTATCCATAAAGGATAAGGATTACAAATATCTTATCAATAGAGGATAAGGATGGCAACTCAGAAGATAAGAATGATAACTCATGGGATAAGATTGACAACTCGTAAAGCAAAAAGGTGAATCTTATCCACTGAGGATAAGGATGAAAACTCATAGGAAAATATCTAAAGTCAACATGACTTTCTGAGTTTAGGCTCTCCAAATCTATTATAAATAAGAGGCCTATGCTTTGTTGCAAGGCATTGGAAAAATTTATTGTGACAAAGTGACATTCAGTCCATGAATTTTTTCAGTCAAAATTAGGTCTTTACTTTTGTAATTTTTTTCATTAATTGCATCTTCAACCTTGTTTCACTTTGAAATAATGGTTGATTGTATGCTTATGATGTAATCTTTACTGTTATTCCAGAAAACAATCATTGTAGCAGCCTTCAATGAATCAAAAATCAATATTTTTGCCTCTACTTGTTTCTATTTTCTCTGTGTATGAAAGAAAAGTAGGTACTATTGTGAGTTCCATGACTCCTTGATTGCTGTTGTTCTAAGTTTACCTCTGAATTATTGTTGCAAATTACCGCGTGAAGTTTTAGATTGAGATTTATAAGTTGTTTTGCTGAAAGGAAATAGAAATATACTATATTTGGTGTATCACTTTCATTTTCTGTTTTAGATTCAGATTATTAGTTATTTCTTATCTCTTTTCCCAGCAAAGTTTTTTAGTTAGAGTTAGTTTTTAGGTGATTTACCAAGGGGAAGCCGCCCTTTAATCGGAGGTTGACCTTGAGTTTCGTGAGTCTCACAACTCAAGAGGTTATCCCATGTTTCACAGGATAGCTGGATTGAAGATTCAGTAGGGTGCATATTCTAGGTGATAACACTACCATTTTAGCAAGTATTTGGAAATACTCAATAGTTTAGTAGTTAGCTAATCTTAGTTCCAAATTTGGCATAAATCCAATATTTAGCAGTGTTTTTGGAAGTACCCCTAAATTTGGCAGATTTTTCTATTCTAGAGACATCTCTAGCGCTATCTAATGTTTGCCAAAATTGGCCAAATTTGTGGCAGATTTGCTAAAGTTTATGGAATTATACTACATTTGACCGAGTTCTAATGTTAGTTACATTGCCAAAATTTGCTTGTGGAGGAGGCTACACCATTGGAGTTTAGCCTTTTGCATTTGATTTTTGAAGGGCTATATTTTGGGTATACAAAATCCTTTTTCAGTGCATTTTTTTTTTAATTTAGGTTATTTTTCTACATACAACATGCTAGTGCAAATATTTTTTTGATTTTGATGCAGACATTATTAAAATATGCATATTGTTATGAGTGTTGCTACACAATTCCTATTTTTGGACCTTTCAAGACTTTGTTTGGGCTCATAAAAGCTCCTTTGCAGACACCTTTTTTATGGTGTATATTCTATTAATTCTTTTTTATTTTGTTCCCAATCTATAGTTTTAGTATTGTAACCACTTTTTGGCATGTGTATAGCATTAAGATCAAGTCCACTCTATGATCTTTGCACGCGAAAATTGTACACACATTAAATATAAAGTACCAAAATCATTTTGTGTTAGGGGGTTTCATGATTGAGTTATTTGGGGAGGTGGGCAGGGGCGTTGCTTTTGTGCTTGTGTTTGTGTTTGGTTCTTTCTATTATGTGTTCTTACAATGAGTAAAATCAGCATTGATCTTCTACATTAGGATGGAATAATCTAAGAGGCAAAGGTTGTACTATCTATGTATATGAACCAAATGCTGAATCTATTGGTATTGATAAAAAGGAGAAGAAAAGGAATCATGAGAAAGCTCTTGGTTACATTTGATCATTACTGTATTTTGATTTTCAATTTCATCTAGAAAATTGCAAAACACCTAAGGAGGCTTGGGACTCTCTTGTCAAATTTTATGGTAAGATTAATAAGGTTAGGGGATCAAATGATAATAATTTCATGAATCTTGATCCTAATAGTTTTGATCACATCGAAGACTGCATCTCTAAGGTCAAACAATTAAGAAAACAACTAAATGATTGTAGTATTGATAAAGGGGATTTACAATTGATTTTGAATGTGCTAGCTTTGCTTGGTCCTAAGTATTCAATTTTTATTTTTTGACTTTCATACCCATTGATTTTCTATGGTAGCTACATATATTGTGCCTAATTTTGATGCATTTCTATTTCTTTTAGTTCAATAGTAGGGAAAGCTAATTCAAATGGGCCTCATGAAGTTTTCTAAGTCACATGCATTAGTGGCTAGTGAGCCTTAGAGATAAAAAGAGTCAGAGAATATTGAAAAGAAACCAAAGAAGGAAAATAAAAAGGCCACGCAGAGATAGAGCACAATCATTGTTTTAATCCACTCCCTTACAAAGGGAATCATTGAGGAGTGAGAAGGCCAAATGTGCATATTGCAAGAAACATTGGCATCATGAACATTATCATTATACAAAATAGATTGATGAGTTGAAACATTTTTATGAAAGAATCATATTAAATTGCCTTCACTTATGCCACAAGGTTCATTATCATCTTCTTCATCCAAGTCAGAGCAACATGTTGAGGGCAAGGCACTTGCTGCTATTGTAGATTCTAAGTTAGTGAGATGGATACTTGATTTTGAAGCTTCACATCATACGGCTTCATCACAAAGTGTGTTTTCTTCATTTAAAATTTGTTCTATGCCACATATCATGATGACTGATGGGTAACAACACTTATATGCATGTTTGCATTATGTTCATTGCTTACCTTCATTGCCAACTAAATCTCCTATCTATCTATCAGATCACACATAGTGGGACAGTAAGAATGTTGAGTTCACTCCTGATTTTGTGGCCATTCAGGATTTGCAAAGTAATGATATTGTTGCAATTGGGGAGATAGATGATTAGTCTAGTTTGTCCGCCTTCTCACATTTTTCTGTTGATGATCCTTCATCTGATGTTTATACTCAAGCCTTTGGTGTGGATATTTTTTGGGATGTGCAATATGGTCACTTGAACCTTCAGATCTTTTCATTGACTGAGGTCTAGAGACATATGCTGACATTTCATTGCCACCATCTCTTGCTTCTACTGAGTTTAGAATTGCTCCATCCACAACTTCCAACAATTCAATGTAACAGGACCTTCATTGTATTTGAGAGACAACTCATTGGGATGAGAAGTTGATAGATCTTTTGGGTTTGTTTTATGTGTCCTATCTTGCAGATTTGGAGGACACCGTTGAGGACTTGAGATTCCTCTTCAATGACAATTTCTTAACTACTGTTGTCTCTGCATCTTTGGTACCTTTTCTTTATCTTTGTGAACATGTTAGCATGCATGCATTTGGTGCCACAAAACTTCAGCTCTAGTTCTCCATCTTCAGTTTTCTCATGAACAATGCAGTGCTAGATTTCTATATGTTTTGTTTTTGCATGGAACTTGCGATCTCTTGTTAGAGCTATGCAACTTTTATTATCGTAGTATATGGTAGTGGGTAGTTGTTGCTTATATCCCATATCTTTGAGCAACTTCCTCAGCCAAATCACTTCCTTTGTTACTTGTGTTGCTGCCATATATTCAAGCTCTATACTGGATGGAGCAACTATTAGTTGTGTCTTGCTTACCAAACTGAGCCATTTGCAATCTGAAAATAGTAACAGGTTGTCTATCTTCTGCTATGAACATCACCTGTCCAATCAGTGTCACAATATGTTGTTGCTTGTACAAGCTTTATAGCAACTTTGTTTCCTTGACAAGTTCCATGAAAGGTTGTCCCTTTCAAATACCTGAATGTTCTCTTGATAGCAATCCAATATTGTACTCCTAGATTTGATGAGTACCAGATCTCAGCTTCTAGTTCATATGCAATGTGGGGTCTTGTGCCTATCATTGCATTTATAGGGTTGCCCACTGCACTTTGATATGGGATTCTTGTCATCTTGCTAATGCACCATTGAACCTATCATATCGTTAGCATAGTGGAGAAATTGGTGGAATCAACTTTCTAATAATATTAGTGGTTGAAAATTTGAAACTGCCCTGTTATTCTGAGGAAAGGAAAAACAAATGTTGGCTAAAAGATTGAATAGTTGTACTAGAACTTAGAGAGTAAGATTAGAAGACTGTTTTTCTTCTAAAACTTTTGGTTGTATGTAAAAAATATTTGTCTATTATTAGGGACTAGGGAGATAGATGGTAGGCATGCAAAAATTAGTATCTTTGAAATAAAGCAGTATTTCCTGTGTTTCTGTTAAGGAGATTTTTGACTGCATAACATTTCTATTGATTCCCTCTCTATTTTGTTGCATTTGTTTTTTAGTATCAGTTTTGAGTTGCTAATTTCTTGGAATAAAGGTTTTCTTTACATCACTTGCATTTTTTGGGTAGTTTGTGGAGACATATCAGCTATTAGTTTAACAATACTCTCCATAGGCATGCTTATTGGTTTGCTCATATGCATAGCGAACTTTTTCAGAATGTTCTCAATATAGCTATGCTGACCGAAATGAGTCAAATGAGCACTTCTGTTTCACTACACTTGAATACCTAAGCAATTGTGTATCTCTCCATGATCTGTCATTTAAAACTCAGAAGCTAACAATACCTTTGTTTAATTTAACAGCTTAAGATCATTACTTGCAATGATTGCATCATCCACATATATTGCAATTATGATCTTCAAATAATTTGTTCTCAACACAGACATTTGAAATTTGAATCAACAATTTTTTTAACAAAACCAGCAGAATAGAGATACCTATCAATTTGTTGGCACCAAGATCTTGGTGATTGCTTCAATTCATACTGGGTCCATCTTAACTTGCACATCATCCCTTCATTCTTCATAACCACAAATCCTTTTGGCTGGTCTATATAGATGTCTTCGAGTTATGGAAATGCAGATTTGACATTCATTTGATGGATTTCTAAGTTCTTAATTGTACTAATAACAAGCAAAACTCAAATAGATGTGAGTCAAACCATAGGTGAAAATGTATCATGATAGTCAATAACTGCAACTTGTGAATAGCCCTTGGATACTAATTGAGCCTTGTACCAATCATTGGTTCCATCTACTTTGAATTTTTGCATTGTTCTCAATGGTTTTTCTCCCTAGAGGAAGTGTGGTTAGACTCCAAGTTTTGTTTGTCAACAACTTTTATTCAGAGTTCAATCCCTTCTTCCAGTTAGCTACTTTGGGACTCTCTAGTGCTTCAGATAAGCTATTAGGTTCAGCTTCAAAGGATGTTAAAGCAGAGATGAACTGATTAAATTACCTTACTCTTAAGTAATTCTTTTTTAATCCTTGTTGACCTTCAAAGTTGTGGAGGAGATTCTACACTTTCTCCTTTGCACGCACCATCAGCTCCTTCTTCTTCACCAAGTTGTGTGCCTTCTTCTTCATCAGTACCTTGATTAATCACTTGGTATAATGGCTGCACTAAATCAAAATTCAGATCAACTATTGGAAGCTCATTGCCTACCACTTTATTTGGGTACCCATGCTTTCATGAAATATGACATCTCTGTTTATTGCCACTGAGCATTTAGTAGGATCATACACCTTGTAGCCTTTAACTCTCAACTCATATCCAAGAAAGATGCACTTCTAACCTTTCATGTCCAGCTTCTTCCTTTTCCTCATCGGGTATGTTGTAATGTCCTGGGCCAAAACACTTAACCAATTGATTTTTTTACCTTCTACAAATAATTATTTGGGACAATGATATCAGATTACAATATTTAAATTATATCTTAAATAACTCAGATTTAATTCATGGTTCACACATTATCATTATCATAACATCCTAATTAGCAAACAATGAATACAAAACATAACTCCCGATCTTTCTCTTATTACAAATAAACACCAAATTACATTCAAAAAGCTTGCAACATCAGCAATTAAAACAGCATTAAAATTTCATGTTCATACCCATGGCAATAGAAAATCAAACCAATACAATGTGATTGAAATTCATGATCAATGTAGCTCTAGTGCGACCTTTGAATGAAATCGCTCTTCAACCAAAGGGGCTTTGTCCTTTGACTTCTGAAACCAGAGGGTTTTCATCCTTTGATCTCCATGCTCAAACACAAGTGTTCAATCGGTTTTTGGAAAGGGGTTATTGCAAAGTCATAGATGATGATCCCTAAATGGATGTGTTCACCCTTTTATATCCACCACAACAACAACAGGTTGGCCACAAAGTTAATCTACATCTTCCAATTTGAATAATGATTGTGGGTGGGAAAGATCTTACTTGGGAAGTTATGGCACCAATGTAGACCATTAATGACATTATGACATGTATTGGGGGTTGGAAAGAGAACAGAACCAACAGCAGGAAAATCGGGCTGCAGGGGTTGGAAATCCATAAAATCAGGGTGCATGCTGGCAAAGACAGGTTCAAAAGTCTGAAAAATACAAAGGAAAGAGTGGGGTGTTGGTGTAGTGGTATTAATTACACTTTGCATAAGTTTACTTAGGCATTATTTATTTTCTAGGTTATAGGATCTTATCTTTATCTTTCGAGCTATCTTGTTGCTCAAGATAAGATTAGGTTTAGGAATCTTTGCTTTTATAAAGCAAATAATCTCTTGTAATTAATTGGTCTTTTCGAATATATCAAATTGCATGTTTTTATGCAATCTCTGCTTTTTCGTTTTCCTCTTCTGTGGAAGGTAATTTTCAGGTTTGCAAATCAGATCTTGGCTATTCTAACATGGTATCAGAGCCTCGATTCGCAGCCCCTTCTCAACATTTTTGGAGGATTTCGTTGCAGAGCTCGTTCGAGTCCCTCAAGGGTTTCAATCCTTGAGTACATTTATGCAGCGTCTTGGATCAGATCGGGGTTTTCCGTTGGATTCAGAGCGCTGGAAAAAGTCAGAAATGGCTTTCATTTTATTCATTTTCATCACCGATTGCCAGATCTGCGAGGGTTGTAAGATCGGTGATTTATCTGTTAGATCTGGGGGTCGCTTGATTTTCGGAGCACTTTGGGCCCAAACGGACCTCGCCGTTGGATTCGCAGCGCCCAAAAACCCCTATTTCCATATAAAATTTGTCCAGTTTGGGCAAAATCGTCTGGAGAGGCAAAAAAAATTTGCCCGAGGGCCGTACGGCCCCCAGGTACGCATTCCGAGGTTCAGATTTCGAAAAAAATTCAAAAAAAAATATAAAAAAATAAAAATAGCACTTTTGTTTTCTTGTTGCGTTCTCTGGTCGGTATGCCGGCGGAAACCACCGTTCATGCCAGGGCCGACCACGACCTCCACCACCGCAGCTTCCCCTGCTTTGCTCCCTCGGTCGGTGATGCGACCCACGCGGCGCCCCGGCCCGGAGTACAACCCCGAGGGCTTTCAACTCCTCCGTAGCGGTCATATGGGCAAGCCGCTCGGCCAGAGCCCCAGCAGAACTTCGACCCGGCCCGTCCGCGTGGTGGCAGAACTATCTTACGAGGCGACCTCCCGGCCCACAGTCTGCATGGGGCCCCTGGCCAGGGGCTACGGCAGAAGGAGCGGCCTCCGGCCCCTAGTCTGGCATGCGACCCGGGGGCCCAATTTTTGCTTGAGGGAGACTCTGAGGGAGCCATATTAGGCGGTTTTGAGCAGTTTGCCCGGAAGCGAGCACAACTTTCACACTCGGTGTGGATTTTTTGCAAACGAGATATCGTCGGAAAGCTTTTTCCGAGCTCTACGCAATGGTGCTGGTGAAATTTTCTGGTTTTTCATTTTTGATGCTTTTTTCTGCCTCGGAAGTCAGATGTTGCCATTTTCACTCCGGGATCCATATCTTTTGACTCGCTTATCCGATTTTCGCGATTTTTGCGGCATCGGAAAGCTGGTTTCGGCCTCTATACAGATCTGAGGTCATTTACAGAAAATGTGTAACTTATTTTAGGCATGCATTTATTTTTGTTTCGTGCTCTAGGTTTGCATTTTCACATATGTTTCTGTAATTTTGCATTATCTCCTTATGCAATCATTGGGTATTGTAATAAACGAACTGATATAAAGTTCCATTAAGGGGGGTTATTGCATCCATATTTCATTTTGGTGACAACTCGCATGAGTTTGTCTGGTTTCCTGTTGTCTCTTTTTAGCTTATTCTTGCTTAGCTTGACACATCTCTTTCGGTTCACACTTCACAGTGGGATTTTATGGTTCTTGATCCTCATTGGTTCAGATCTTTCCCATTTGAAGGCCATGGTTTTATGGTTAATGTTCCAGAATCTTGATGGTACTCGTCCTATGGGGTTTCAGTTTTAGTTTGGCATTGGCTTTGGAGACACCTTTTCTAGATTTGTCATCATTATGGGTTCATCTTTCATCTATTGTTGCTTCAGATTCCAGAGTTGATCCAGTATGTGAGTTTCCAATGTTCCTTGGCATCGGGTCTGCTGTTGCATTTGTGATTCCAATTGGTATTTTGCAAACAAAACTATCTTTCCTTGCTTGCCGGATTTGGGGTTCCAGTGTTGCTTCATCAGAGTTCTTCCAGTGATTCTTCGCAACAGTTCATCTCACTGAGGGGGGTTTCTCTCTCTTTGCATTTGTACATGAGTACCTCATCGGGCCTTGTTGCGGGACTCATATTTGCATAATAATTTGCTTCTCCTAAGTTGCACTTATGGGGGGTGTTGGTGTAATTAATTATTTAATTACACTTTGCATAAGTTTACTTAGGCATTATTTATTTTCTAGGTTATAGGATCTTATCTTTATCTTATCGAGCTATCTTGTTGCTCAAGATAAGATTAGGTTTAGGAATCTTTGCTTTTATAAAGCAAATAATCTCTTGTAATTAATTGGTCTTTTCAAATATATCAAATTGCATGTTTTTATGCAATCTCTGCTTTTTCGTTTTCCTCTTCTGTGGAAGGTAATTTTCAGGTTTGCAAATCAGATCTTGGCTATTCTAACATGGGGAAGGGTGGAAGGCATGATAAGATGGAGAAGTCTGAAGCTCCAGCAGAAGGAAAGGAATAACGGAGTTGGAAGGAAAGGCATACTTAGAAGGGGAAAAACACAGCAAAACAAGACCAGTGGAGACACAGAGACACAAAATAGACCTAATATCTACAAACTTAAATTAAATGAAAATGGAACATGACATATGTGCACATATGTTGCATGCACAAATACACTGAGGTGGGTTACCGTTGGATTGATCCCCAACCAAACTTCTTTTGGAGTTTTTCCATTCACTACCTCAGTTGGAACTCTATTCCAAGGTATGCTGCAATAGCAACTAAATCAACCCAAAATTTCAACATTTAATAATATAATTAAATTTTAAATTAGATCGACTGGCTCCTAGTGCTCTACCTGTTGAATTCCTCTTGAAATTTTGTATGACTTCCTTTACCTTTGCATCATTTAGCAGCTGGAATGAACTCAGTCTGAATACTTGAATGTTCAAGATGTCTTAACTTTTCAACAATATTTTTCTTTAGCCTAAATTGTTCTCTCTTATTCTGATACAACAGGCAATATGGACTAGTTTTTCCTTTTTTCTACAGAAATATCAAATTATCTAGTACATGGATCCTTTTTCTATTCGAATACAGAATTCTTCCTTGGCCTCTTACCACTTTGTTCTCCTTAATATCATCATTGTTATACAAACATAGTATCAACGTGATGAACATGCTGATATTGTGTTCAACCTAAAAATTCAGCATTTCTACTCTCTGAGAACCTTCACGCATGCCTCTAGGCATTTAATAACAAACTTGAACATTTCGTTCCATAGAAAAACATGGTCTTTTTCTGATTTTTAAAACACATGATTTGTAATTCTTTGATATCTGAAGGTTGATATTTTGTGCAGATCAGAGACCCTGGTTGCCATAATTACATTAGCACACATTCTAAAGAAGGTGGATGACACTGTAGCAATCTATTTATTGTGGTTTATACAATAGCCAATGAGAAAAATAATGAATTAAAATTGGTGCAAATTACATGTAGAATAAGACACAAAATTGTCTTTTTATTGTCTAGAAGCCACTAAAATAACAGATAAATACTTTTTACTTTTTTGCTATTTATAACAGTCTGAATAATATAAGTTAATAGTTAAAACTTTAAGAAAGAAAAAACAAAGTATTTTCATTAGTCTATTAAAATAATTTTTTTTTGAATTGATTACCATAGGATCCCTACCATAAAAATGACTAGTAACTCATTAACATATTTTCCAATATTAGTATAAATCTTTGAGGGTTCTAAGACTAACTATTATTCATCTTTTCTCATTTTAACATAGTTCGCAAACTCTCCAAGTACTCGCTGAGTTGCTGAGTACTTGGTTTTTTTTATTGCGTGAGTTTTTACAAGTTAACTTGCGAGTTTTTTTTACTGTGGGAGTTTTTATAGGTTTACAGTTTAACATGTTGAATGGCCAAAAATTTCCAAAAATATTGCCTCAAATTTCTTTTATTAAGTTGTATAAACAAAACTGACTTCACATACCAACACAACTTTAAATTGTTATATGGTGGAGGAGAAGTCATTGCCATCCACCAGAAGGGTGGAGGCATAGGTCCAATCTTCTATGCCAAGCAGGGAGCCACAATTTAGTGCGAGGACCATACCCTCTACCCCCCAATTTTTCACTAGGATGGGGAAGAGGAAATTGTAAAAACTTGTAATTTTTTACTTTCCTAAATATGAAATTTATGACGATGATTTTCAAATACAATCATCATAAATTCATAATAGTTATCAATTAGCAACTAGCTGTTGTATCCACTATTTGACTTTGCATGATGATGCGATTTTGTAATCCATATGTATTCAAGAATCAAATTTAATAGAAAACACTTTCTCATGGTTTTTTAGACTTGTTTGATCCATTTTGTAATTGAATTTGCAAAAAAAAGGTGTTTTTTAAAGAAATTTTAGTATTTTTTAAGTTGTTGAGTTTTTCCTGAGTTGAAAATTTTGGGCTTGCCGAGTAGTCTCTGAGTCCGATTCTGTGAACTATGCATTTTAATGTCTTTATCAAAGGAGCCAAGGTCCTCCTTTCCAAAGTCTGAAATTAAAAATTCTTGATTAGCGATGGGTCCATTTTTTTAAATCCGCACCAAATAGAATTTTAATAATTGAATTAGCTACATAGTTGGTTACTTATTAATATAATATATTTTAAAGAGAAAAAGAGTCTCTACAAATATATTTAGGGTTTAATAAAATAATAAATTAGATAGTATAATTAAATTTTAAATAAATGTGTATATTATAAATAGAAATCAAGGGTTTGTATCGTTTCTCTTGACAAGGAGACTCTCTTCAGCCAATGATAAAGATAGGGTATATCATAAATCCTTTTAGACATGTTAGGATCCTCCTTTGGATGATAAGGTTTAGTATAATTTGGTTCAGACTGCACAGAATTTGGGGATGATGTCATGGTACAAATAATAAGTCACTTTGATTTGCAAGTTTCAAATTTTTTTGGCCAAGCTTGGTTGATCGACATGCTGCATCTATTTTTATGGTAAACGTGGTCCTATTCATATTTTTTAACAGCCAGCTGAAACGTTTGGAATCTTATCCTGGAAATTATCTTCTGCTATTATTTAGGTTAGCCACATGATTAAAGATTACATCTCCTTTCCAAGTTTTTATCTATATTTTTATGTAAATTTTATCTCTAAATTTTCTATGTAAATTTTATGTGATGGCTGAAAAATAAACAACGACAAAAACCCATGAGAACACCACTCAAAAAAACGCTTCTAAATTTTCTAAGCAACAGCTGCAATGAAAGTGTACGAAGCCTCTAGCATGGAACAGGCTATAAGCCTTTGACATTCAGCTTTCAAGGCAAGTTGGCACTTCTTACTATGTGGCTATCATCTTAATATATTTTACAACATAACTTGAGAGTGTCCTATTCTTATTTAATTCTCCCTGTTATTGCATACTTAAGATATTCTTGACATATGGGTAGGAGAAATGTCGGTCGTGTGATGGAGGCACATTCAGCATTTGAATTAAATTGGTTTAAGTTATGAACAGTGTTCAACAATTTTTTTGGGACATTACAGGTGGCTTTTGTAGGCTGCTTGAATTCCCTTCTCATTGTACTCTGTTTTAATCAATAAAATCTATAGCCCTTAGATGAGAAAACTCTGAAGTTGAAAGTATGATTTACTAATATTAGAGCTGAAGTTGTATGAATATATTTTTTGCGTGCTTCAAATGATGACTGCTAATGCAGAACCTATGGTGAGGTAAGGTGGCATGGAGTGTACTGGAATCCTTTGTCTTTTAAGCAGGGAGACAGTGAGGATGAGCGGTATGTGATAATGAACTTTCCTACGTTTGATGAGTAACATAGAAGCACTTAAAAATTGAATAGTTTATATCGCTTGTTGAGTTTGCAAATCAAACAATTAGGAAGTTATGTTTTGGATATTGTACAACACTGATAGACTACACATGGCTTATAGTGACAAGCTTGAAATTGGCATCTTAACTGAGAAAAAAATAATCCATTTGGGTAAAGATTTTATCAACTTTTTTTACTCCATTCAATTTTAGGTGAAGGTAAGTAAAATTATAATAATCTATACCAGGATCTATTGGATATGCTCATTTTCCAAATACTTGATTGATATAACAAGGTAAGGTTTAGCTACCTGCAAATACATATTGTTCCCCAAAACAAGTGGGGAGATGAATTTCCGATCAGTTGTGCTGGCAGCCACGGTGAGAGTCCAGGGATTATAGTTGCAAACATTTTGTAGATGAGGTCCAGCGTTTCCTGCAGAAGCTGATAACAAAATCCCCTTTTTCATGGCATGAAATGATCCAATTGCAATTACATCTTCAAAGTAATCCAAGTGGTAGCCTGCCTTTCCGAGTGAAACAGAAATGATATCCACTCCATCATGGATGGCATCATCAAATGCAGCAAGAATATCTACATCTGCACATCTTCCATCGGGTGCCCAACAGACCTTGTACATAGCAATCCTTGCACCAGGTACTCCTCCACGGGCATCCCCTTGCCCCACTCCAAGAAGGCTTGCATTTTTCACAACATTCCCAGCCGCTGTGGATGATGTGTGTGATCCATGACCATGACCATCTCTTGGTGACAAGAAATCTTCAGCTGGATCACCGTCCAACCCTTTGTTGTAGAAGCTTGCTCCAATAATTTTTCTGCCAAAGTAACACTGTTTAGAGAACTATAGAATGGTAGTTTCAAATTTGAAGAAAATAACAGCTACTATGTGTTGTTTCTGTACAAGTCTGAATTTCATTACAGCAAGTTTGAGATTTGGCAACCATACCAACCAAGTAACTAATTGATGACCCCCAAATCTGACATCTTAATAAATTCTTACCGAGTCTTTGAGGCCAAACAAATAGGTCTCCAAACAGATGGAATTGGACTTGCAAAAGTATTTTAGATGTTTCTGATTACACTTCATAATCCATCATGACGATTTTATTCATTTTGGCCTATATGACTTACCTTGTGAAAGCTTAGAGGTAGATTTCTTTCTATATACGTTATATCAATTCAGAATTATATATCAAGTTAAATTTTATAATCTCAAATTTAACCAATCTCTTGTAATAAAACAAACCTTCCCAGTAAAACTTTACCTTGAGTTAAATAGACTTCTCCTTTGTGGGGATGGGGATTGGGATTATTAATAGCACTGGAAAGCTGGGATGGTTTTTAAAGTTTGAGTTGTGATATGTATATAGGCTATAAACAGAATTGGAAGGAAGTTGAAGAAGAAAACATGGATAACACGGAAGGAGGAAACAAGGCAGCTTACCAGCTTCAAAATTTAAAATAAACTTTTATGGTACAAGAACTTTACTGACTTGTCAATGCATATTTTCACATAGGTCTTTCTAGAACTATTGGTCATGATCTATATAATTGGTGCTGCACTGTAATGTTAGTGTTAGGTAGGGGTCATATAAAAATTGAGGTTGAAGCAGGAGTCTGATGGTGAACATTGAGATAAAGAATTATATTGACAACTCTTAAACTCTGTGTTGGATTATCTCTATCATTTGTTAGTGGATTGCACTATGCATCTCATAGTTCTTTATATACTAGATTTAGTTAAAAACTGAGGCTTACAGACAATGCTGATAGGAAACATAAGGTTTGAAAGCCAAAGGGACATACACTGCAACATATATGCCCTGATAGAAGACCTTGCATTACAGATTTCTTTCACAATTGACCTAGTTTTGAGTTTTTAAATTATTGGCTTCAGTTACTTAATCTCTTGTACATTTTTTTTGTTTTGCTTTATTTAGCTTTATTTTGTTTATAGAGGCTTTAAGCACTCTTTCTTGACTTATCATATTAGACTTTATCCTCAATCCCATTATCCTTGATAATAATTTCAATTTCAATTTCTAATAAAGAAAAGTAACACATCTTTAATCCTCATAATAAATAAGACCTCCCAAATGAATAATGACTACTTGATTACAATATGTGCACTGTTTACATGCCAACTGGTTAGATGTTGTGGTAATATTATATATTTATAAATTGTTACATTTTATATAAAAAGAGATGGACTTCAATTGACTTCAAAGTTCAGAAAAAGCATGTTCGCAAAAAATCTCTAAATCTACTTGTATTAAATTTGTTGCAATGCAATTAAAATTTCAACAATAATAAAATGAGAAAAACTGACTTGTTGCAGGCCTTAAAATCTGATGTAGTTTGACATTTCCCTTTCCATTTGGATGGAACTGGGCCAAATCCAGTGTCAATAAAACTTTCTGACTCTGGCCATATTCCTGTAACATATCCCCCATTTGAAAACTGCTCAGTATAATCAACACACAAAAATATAATTAAGTAATTCACCTTTAGGCTTTGGATTTTCCATATTATTTCAGCATGTTCTTACTTTATATCTACAAATATAAAATGGATAGAGCGTGGCAATTTCCAAAGTATCTAATAATTAGAAAACAAATGAATATATATCAACATACCTGTATCGAGAAGTGCAACAATAACGTCGCTTTCATAGGACAAATTTCTCTTGATATGCTGTGGGAAGCCTAAGAAATCCCACGATCTTGTTGTGAAAAGAGTATTTGCTTTGTTTTCAAATACAGAAATAACCCCCTCAATGCCTACATTTTATCAAAAATAGTTTCATCAACAAGTGATAATATATTATATACACATTGAAATATATCCTGTGGAGAAAAATAATATCACCTAAAACATTGTTGTCAAACCATCCAAAAATCATGTACCAAAATATTTAAATCCTTGTTGAAACAAATGAAATATAAAGATGGAAACAAGTTGAAGAAATGTTACATTTCACAGTTAGGAAATAACCAAGCTAATGCAGAGACAACTATATCTCTGAGCGCAACCTGTCAACTTACTAGCACTTATACCTAAAGAAGGTTCAAGGATTATGCCAATAGAAAACTATATATATATGTTAAAATGTTAAGAGTATGTGTCAAGCAATTAATATTATTAATAATAATAAGTGTTAAATGATGGAATGAAATAGACTTAGACCTAAATTTTTTCCTTAAAGAAATTAGATATTATCTGATTTTGAAATATTTGCATGGGGATTTAAAACATAAAGAAATGCAAATGAAAAAGAAAAGTTGCCATCAAATTGGCAAAAAACACTTCAAATGGAAATACAAGTTACCACCCAATTGGAAAATAAATAATAATCTAGCTTTTACATGATAAGTGAGATTTTGGAGGCTTTCATCCGATATTTTGGAAGCTTTTACCACTGATTTACCATTAAACAACAGCGGAAACTTCTTGTTTGACGACTCAATAGTTGTGATATTGCTATTAGGATTCAACTGTGTAGTTTTATGCGTCAAACTCATTGACCCGTGTTTCATGAGTAGTGGTTCACAAGAACCCCTCTCTCATGAAAATACCTCCTTATCGACTCAATAGTTGTTTGCAGGTGTGAGACTTGTTTCAGGCTCAAATCTCACACTATATGTAGCCTATTGACTAAATATAGATAAAAAACAAACACAACAAACTGAAAGAATAAGGCAGAAGAACATACAACACAGAATAAATATTCTTAAAAACATGTAAAAATACAAAAGATTTGATTTATTATAATAAGACATTTTTATATATTCTAATTGTACTCCATGAAATAAAATGCTTTGCTATTTACAACCAAATGCATGATTAAAGGAAACGATTCCTATTTTGATATCTAGGATTTAAAAATAGTTAGTAGATGACACATGTTTTCCTTATCATGTGGGTGTTATTTTTTAATGTCTAATTTTGTGATGTTCTATTAGGATTCATTTTGTAGTTTTTGAGTCGAACTCATTGATCCATATTTCATGAGTAGTGGTTCACAAGAACCTATATTTCATGAATAGTGGCTCACAAGAATTTATATTTCATGAGTATGAGTAAATGAGTTTGACTCAAATACTACACAGTTGCATCTTGATAAAAGCATCACATAACCTATATCCCTTACTCCATAGAAACACAATAGTTATAAACAATTGATATTATTAGTAAATAAATAAAATTTCCCCAAAATTTCTAACACTATACAAACACTAGATTAAGTTCAATAATGAGTGACACATCATTCACCCCTCATTTTTAATATTTTGAACCTCTTGGTTTAGAGTCACATGGTAAAGTTGTTTTGCTATACTTAAACAAGTCAAATTCCCTGATCTAGGCATTATAGGAATTTGGTAGGCCTTTCCATTTAATGAAAAATACATTGTATGCCTTGGATCTTGTAGTAGCCAATTTGTTATCCAACACATTCAATTTGTTCTCATTTCTTTGGCAAGTGCTTGGTCTAGTTGTCTTCCTCGTCATGTTGTTCATCATTTGCTCTTACTAAGATTGAATATAGCTTAGCTGCAATAAAAAGAGGATTGATGTCCAAATCCTTTGGAAGGTAAATTACATAAGCATTGCCATTTATCCTCTTCATAATTCTATGAGGCCCAATTTTCTTGGGCTTTAACTTGTTATAAGCACCTTGAAGATACCTCTCCTTGTGCAAATATACCATGACCATTTCCCCTTCCTAGAAGATTTTTCCCCTTTATGCAAGTCAACATCTTTCTTACATATTGTTTATCCATTGCTTGCAATTTGTGCATAATGTTGATGTACCTCTTGAATACGCTTTACAAAATCTATAACATCTTGGTTGAATTGTGGGTTTACTGGTAGATCAATTAAGTTCAAAATTCCTTCAAGATTTGTACCATACACAATTTGAAATACATATTTACCTATAGACCTACTAATGTTGGAATTATAAGCAAATTCAACTTGGGATAGTATTGGATCCCATTGCCTAGGGTTGTCACCAACTAAGCACCTTAGTAGATTGCTCAAGCTCTTATTCACTACCTCCATCTAACCATCAATCTGGGAATGGTACCTTGAAGTATATTGCCAATTTTTTCCACTAGGTTCTCCAAGAGTGGCTTAAAAATTTATTGTCTTGGTCATTGGTTATGGTTATTGAAATACCATGTAATTATAGTACGTCTCGAAAGAACAAATGAGTGACTTGACTAGCATCATTTGTCTTTTTACAATATATAAATTTTGCCATCTGAGAAAAATAGTCCACCTTGACAAATGATGAATCATTTCCTCTTTGAGTTTGTGGCAACACCAATATTTTAACATAAAAGAGGGGTACAAATTTATTAAAACAAGAGAAAATTACAGAGCAGAGTCATTCACAAGCTCCCTCTTCTTTTTTTTCCTTCTATTGCAATTTGACAAACTCTACAAATTGAAACAAACTTGTTTAAATCTCGTCATATTTGCCAAAAGAAAATTCCACTTACCAAACCATAGTTTTTTATCTCTACTAAAGTGTCCACTCAACCCACTAGAGTGCATTTCTTTCACTAGCTTTTCTCTCCTTGATTGAAGGAGAATGCATAGCTAGGACTCAAATAGAAAGTCGTCAACTAATAAATAGTCTTCAAATGAATGTATAATTGTATAGTCTTGACTACTTACAACTCCATAATTTTTTCCAAAATAGGAATCATTTGCATATTTACTTTTAATTTCTTCAAAGCCAACACACCAATTACTCATTACAACTAACAAATGATACCTTCTACTTAATGCATCAGCTACCACATTAGATTTATCACTCCTATGTTACCCAACAAATGTATATGCTTGCAAAAAAAAAAAATTTGCTTGTCATGTTTATGGGAAAGTTTTGCCTAAAAAATTATGTACCTCAAGGTGTGATTATGAGTCATCAAAATGAATTCCCTATGTGCAAGATAATGCTTTGCATATTTTAATGCTTGTACAATAGCATAGGATTCCTTCTCATGAGTAGTTTATTTCTTTCTAGCATCATTCAATTTCTAATTGAAAAAGGCCACATGTTTACCTTTGTGGCTTAACACTCCTTTGATAACTACCCCTAAAGTATCACAATTTCAAAGTTTGGTATAACAAGAATTAGAGTTTTACTAATCCTCTCGAGTTTTTCAAATTTTATATTAGTTGCAAATGTCTAGATAAAGACTTTCCCTCTTGTGCAATTAGTCAAGGATGTGCTTATACCTGTAAAATTTATAATGAACATCTTTCAAAAGTGCACCATCCCATGGAAGCTCTAAACTTATACAAATATTTGAGGTGTGGGTCGTTCATGAATGACCTTGATTTTTTTGGATCCATGCTCAATCCACCAATTGAAATAACAATACTTAGGCATACCAACTTATCTTTGCAAAACACACTCTTTTCAAGGTTGATTAACAATCTTTGAGTATATTTTACAAGTCCCAATATTGTATTAGAGGATTGTCTTCAAAATGTCCCTCCAACACATTTTTGAAACCCTAGCATTGCTTTCAACAATAGTTTCTTTGTTGCGGGCCTCTAGAGGATGTATGGTTATTGTTGTGGCTTCACTTACTATTAGACACTTCACTCTTGTTCTAGGCGATGCTTTTGGGAATGTTGGTACCATGAGCTCTCTTGTGTTTGGGTTAAACGAGCGTATCGGTGGCAATGTCATGGTTAATGTCATTGTGCCTTCTTTTAGCTTAGTTCCATTGGTTGTTTGTGTAGGGGTTGGGGGATCTTGGTTTGCCCTATGTGCCCATGGTTGGTTTGGGGACTCCCTTTAGTTCTTCTTGCCTTCCTTAGTGTGGAAAAGCTTGGCCCCTTTCTTGTTCACACTCCTCCCCTATCATGGTTTGTGGGTAACATGTGATTGACAATATTTTTTTGTAGGCTTTTAAAAATTTGATTCATAGATTTAATCACTTATGGCCTTCTCTCCCAAGCTTGCATAAGTGGGTTTTGGAGTTGTGGAGGCCTCTCACCGAAGGCACAATTGAGCTTTGTCTTTGTGCAAGTGGTTTTTTTGTTGTAGGATTTCAAACTTTGGAGAACATGGACTTAGTGTTAGATTGTAGGTTGTGAATGTGGGGTGAGCATTCCCTCTCAAAAACTATAGTTTCCTTCTTCCAACCTTCTGACCAAATCTCTCAATATTATGCTCATTTGGGTGAGGTTGCTAAATCTCCCTCTCCAATTTTGGGAAGATTCTTGTTTTGAGGATATTGGCAATGCTATTGGTTGATTCTTGAAGGTGGAGTCAACCATGTCCAACATCAATCACTCTACCTTGCCTATGTTTTGGTGGACATTGATATATCCAAGGCTCTTCATGGGGATATTGTCTTGATAGTTGAGGATAGGTGGTGATTCAATTGCTTGACTATGAGAGCCTACCATTGTGTTGT
Source organism: Sequoia sempervirens (assembly GCA_007258455.2). NCBI lineage: Eukaryota > Viridiplantae > Streptophyta > Pinopsida > Cupressales > Cupressaceae > Sequoia > Sequoia sempervirens. The sequence goes on along the minus strand of VDFB02161085.1, from coordinate 9,782 downwards.
AGATGGTGATGTGCTACCAAACATCTTGCTTCTAATTGTCCTTGTTCTTGATACAATATTGTGGGCTCAACTACATGGTGGTGGAATGCCCTTCCAATCATTTGACTATGGATGTTTGTATTGTTTTTAACTTTGGTTGGTGAGTCTCTTTGTCTTGCCACCCCCCGTCACTTGATCACAATGTGATCTAGGAGGCTCCTCCTAAGGTGGCTTCCCCTATGGCTAGTGCAACTTAGGTGATTTCATCGTTCCCTATTAACACCTCTCCTTTTGTATTGATTCAGTCATTACCTTCATCTAATCCCATTACCTTGTTGGTGTACTATGGGGGGATTCTTGCTCCTTTTTTTGCAAATTTTGTGTAGCATATGACATCTTTGGTTAGACCTTCTTCTATGGTTGAGGTGTCAATTGAGGACTCTCACTCTCCGTGATAAGAGGATTTAGATAACGTTGTTTCTTGGATGATTGTTCAAAGAGAGTTTTTCCTAAATCTATTTCAGAATTCCATGCTTGAGTTAAGGGTGTGTGGATTGTAAGCATGGGGTCAGGCATAGTGTAGGTTGGTGTTAGTTTTTCTCCAATGGTAGCTTGGTTTTAACTATGTTGTTGAATTACTTTTTTGGTAGTCGTAGCATTACCCATGTAAAAGGTACCATGGCCTTTCAAAACTTGATATTTACCCCTTAATCAAAAACAACATTTTTGCTTTGAGTGTGTCAAATACCACTCTCAAATGTTTTTGATAAGATAAGCAACATTTACTGTTGTACCCTTTACACAGAGAGCCCTTAGGGCCAAAAAGAAACTAGTTCAAACCAAAATGAACTAGGAAAAGAGAAACAAGACACACACAAACATTGATGGATAGAACCACAGACGAGGACTAGACAACCCCAAAATTGAGGGGACTAATCTGACTCCCTTAACCCTAGGCCAAGATGACAGATTTCAGAAGTCCCTTCTTTCTCAGACAACAAACCGAAGACTTAATCGGCGAAAGTGAGGCTGAGAAGCGGATCCACAATAGCCACCAAGGGCAAAGAACCCTTACTCAGCAAAGGAGACGACAACACAGAAGAGGAGATAGGAGTGAACAAAGGACCAGCAGAGGCATCCAGCGAGGGTTAGGCAGGCTCAGTCTGCATAGAGTCAGCAGTTCGAGGCAACAATGGTTCCATGGAAGGGATAGCCGTAAGAGGGTCTAGGCAAGACATAGACTCCCGAGAAGACTCAGCAGGGTCGTCCTCCTCGAAAGAATCTGAAGGAGGAGAACCTACTGTGAGGTGATCTGAGAGAGAATCCTTCCACCAGGTAGTAGCACACTTGCAATGGGCATGAGGGAAACCAGAGGCCAAATGACCCATAGCGAAACATCTCCTACAACAAAAAGGGAGGCCCTCATAGTTGAGAAGTTGCTTCCAAGGTCTGTCCTCCACCAATAAGACATCACCATGAAGAGGTTTGGAAATGTCCAAATCAACTAAAATACGAGCTTCCGTAGTATGTCCAAGCTCCCAAGTCGTAGAGCCCACCATCAAAAAGCGTCCAATGGTGTTTTCAATAGCTTCGTAATAGGAATCCTCCCAAAACTAGAAGGGGAGAATCGGTAGACAGACCCAGATAGGTCTAGTATTCAGTAGCTCTATAAGGGGATTGAAAGAACGAGACCAAGGCCTGATGGACAACGAATGAATACCCCACATCCACCCCCTAACCAGCACATTGTCTCGTTCAGCGGAGGAGGCAAAGGTCGCTGAAAAGAAACCCCTTGCACTGGGGTAGAGCTTAATCTGTCTAGAGACTAAAGGCTTCCAGGAGGCAAAAACCCAATCATGGAGATCAGGAAGGGAGGGCCACAAGCCATTAAACCTACAGAACACACCCTGCTTCAAGTAGTAAACCTCGTTCTCAACAACCTCAAGTCCACAGACCACTACAAGGGAATCACGAGCACACAACAAAGGCCGAACTCGAGCTTGAGCAGGAGAACGAGCACCTTTAGCAGCCTCAAAGGACTTCACCCAACCCGAGGAGGGAAAGCCACTAGCAGACAGAGCAGGAGGCAAAACCATAGGAGGAAAATGGGGTGAACCATCCAAACCCAGTAAGACCTCACCCGCACGCAAAGCAATGCCAGACAAAGGAACACCCAGCTGCGTAGCATCACCAGACAGAGGAGGACCCACACCCGTCTACACAGCAACGCCAGACAGAGGAACATCTGACCTTAGAGGAGGAAGGCCTCCACCCGAACAAGCAAGCACGCTCGCAATCTGGAGAAGAGTCGCTGCTCACAGAGGACCGTTGTTCGTCTAGGTTTCTCCCACTCGACGACATTTCAAAACTTACCACTCTCAAATGTTCTACTACATTCCATGTTTTACTATGTTAAGTTCCAGAATGCATTCCACAATGAGTGACACATCACAAGCAAATGACTACCAGTAGGTGCATTTATTAAGTAGTTATTATTTTAATTCAATGAAATTGAAGGAAGACAATACATAAGAAAAGAATAATTTCTACAAAGATTTTATAATAGTCAGCTCCATATAATCCGACCTGAAATCTCTTCTACTTCAGATGGATTAATCCAGGCTGCGAATCCATTAAAGCTCTTTCCATAGCTATGCACCCAACGCTGTTGTGCTGCTTCAGAGCTGAAATAACAAAAAAAATTATTATACGTTGATTCAATTATTTATAAAATTGTTTATATATACATTCTAGACCAGGAATAACATTCTTACGTACAATGATTCAGTGCAGTATTTACAAATGATGTATCTATGAAATATGTATATTGTTAGCCCTTTTGTTTCATAAATCTTTGAAACTTAGATAAAAATAAAGAAAGCTAATGTATGAGCAAACTTATAATTTTTACAATCATAAACTCACAATTTTTATGGATTTTTACAATACATGTAAACATTCTTTTATGTTTAAATAGATGATAGAAAATAAATTATTTGTAATATTTATTTTTATTTTTCAAGTATGATTATAAGACTTAACAATTTATTTATCTATAAATGAGAGATTTTACATGTCTTTTATGACTTTTTGAATAAGTTAATAAACACACTTTCTAGTTAAATAGTCATCAGAAAATATGTATACACAAGAATTGTATTGAAGATTATGATTACAACCACAAGACAAGGCTTCACAAATTAAAATGCTCAAGTATTGTATACAAAGCTACAAACTCCAAAATTAATAACAATTACAATTTTCGAGTATGATCATAAGACTTAACAGTTCAACTACACATAAAATGAGATTTTGTATCCTTTATGACCTACAAACAAGCTAATATGTTACAGACACTTATTTTCTAGTTAAAATGCAAACACAAAAAACTATGTCCATATCAAAGCTAAATTGAAAATTTTAATCATGTACACAAGATAGGATTTCATAAATCAATACCCAAGTATTGTATACACAACTACACATATTCAAATTATTAAACGATCTCAATACAAAGTCTACAATCTACAATTATTGATAATTTGTTTTCAATAAGTAAAATTCTTTGTACAAAACAATATTCAATGAAGATGACATAATAGAATGACAATTTCATCACATATAAGAAAATCTTGAACAATAAACTTTTGCATGAAGCATAACAAATTTTACCATTAATTTGTCTCAAATACAATGCTGGAGTAAATAGGGTTTCGAAGTATCAATTTTCACAATTGCATGTCCTCTAACTATAAAATTGCTTTAAAAATAAATTGAATGAAAACATAAATAAAAAATTGTTCTAAAAATATTAAAAATAAAAAATAGCTTTACCCTAGACAATATAGCCTTTATCCAAATAAAGCTAATTCTATTTTAAACACTCAAAAGGAAAAGCAAAAATATATTCTTCACACTTTCTAAAAATAGCAATCATTGAGAGAATAGCACTGGTTTCTTTAATGAAGTGATTCCTCGTTGATCACTTTTTTCATCAACATTTTTTGTAAACTATAGTTTGCACTTCACCTCAATTTGGTAATGCAATATGTCAAGCCTTCATTCATGAATGTTGAGCATCTTGTCATTCTCAATAATGACAAGAATGTTAGGCACCTTGTCATTCTCAATAATTAAGCCTTCATACATTTTGTTGTCCTTGCTCCCCAAACTCAATGAACTTTAACAATCCCATTAGTTCATTTATTTTCTCTTTGCCAAATTGTAGGACTTAAGAAGTTGTCCTTCACATGTTCAATGAAATATTTTTCAAACTCATCTTTCTTCCTTATGTTGTCATTTATTGATCATTTATTTCAAATAATTAGTAACAAATTGTGTTGTCTCTACAAAGAACTTAGTAGATTCATGCTAGTCAAAATAATACTTTGTTATGCTAGTGGAAAATGCCAAGACTTAATTTTTTTTATTCAACTTCTAACCATATTTTTAGCTCAAAATATCCATTTCTTATTCTCTACAATTGACCTCCACTTCTTTGGTTGTTTGATTATCTCCTTTTGGCTAACAAACTTACTACACAAATTTACTAAAACATTAATTAATTTTAACCCCTTAAAAATAATTTTTGAATCCAAAGCTCAATTCTCCCACTGTGTGATGTAATCTTATCAAGTAATGGGATCATGAAATATCTCACTTGGGAGAACTAAAGAAATACTTAAAATTGCATTGATCAAGTTTTCTATAAAGTTGTTGACAAGCTAATGTGTTCTTTCATCCCAACTTCATCCTTTGACTCCTTTCCATGATTTATATTCATTCTTTCATTGAAGCTATGGTGATATCTAGCAAATTAAGATTTGATGGTCTAGTTCCCTTACCTAAAAGAGTTTATGTGACTATATAATTTGTTGGTTGCAAATCTTGGTTATTCACATCTAGTGAATGTATATGATTATTTGAGCAAAACTTCTTCCTTGATCATCCCTACTCAACATGGTTTGGCTCTTTGCCTTCTTTTTGGGAGAACCCTTGAGTAAGAAAGAGAGAGCAAGGATGTTTAGCAGTGTTGTTTCCACTATTTCCTCTTTTTGCTTATCATCTAGAAAAATCACTCTAGCTATTGTTATTTGTTATATTTATGTTTTCCCTTTTGGGGTTTTAAAGAGGGCTCCCATATTGGAAGGTAATGGATTTAGATTGATGTGAAGAAGGTATAAATAGAGGTGGAATGATGTGAGGAGTGAGAATATGAATATTGGATTGAGAGGAGGTAGGTAGGCGTGTAAGAAGTGGAGGCAAAGATTGATGGGGAGACGACAAAGGAATGAAAATCCATGGATGAAGGGACAAGAGAAGAGGTAGGGTTTGAAGTAGGTGAAATAAATGTTTCCTTTTTTGAACTGAATTAGTTAAACTTGATTCTAATATATTTTTCCTTGTCTAGAGACTTTAGAGTGTTTGTTTCTAGAACATCTATTATAGATGTGACATGTCTCATATGTGGAGGCAATTTTACCCTCTTCTTTGTTATAATTTTGATTATTCCCTTAGTTTGCACATCACGTTGATCTTCTATAATAACCTTGCTAGTTTGTCTCTCCTTTGATTCACAAGAAAGAATAACTTGTGGTATTGAAGGTGAATCCATGCATTGTATTTGTTTTGACATTTTTTTTGTTGATGGGGATAACATTTAGGAAGCCTTGGAACCTTCAAGGAAGATGTACACTTGCTACTTTCTTCTCCTTTATATAATTTTTTTTCATTAATATTTAGTTAGAGGTTGAATCTAGGATACTTCTTTCTTTGAAGAAGTGATACAAGGATTTGACTTCCAAAATTTCATAGTGAATTGAATTGTGGCTAACCCTTTTTTATCATAAGTAGGTGGCCTCAACTTTCGTTCATGTTTCATAAGTTCCTTAGGGTTCAACTTAAATAGACAATATGCTTTTATTAGGAGTTGAGTAAATTAACAATAATCCCTTTTTATAACTTGAGATTCATTTGCATAATTTTCCAAAAGTATTCTAACTGAAGCACATTAATGGAGCTCTTTCCTACCTTTTCTTCTATGAATCCCCTAAAGAGCAAAAGGTGACCTAGCTGCAAACAAATTTAGGTTATAAATGACACTCTTTATCAATTTCATTGACAACATCACTTGCCTTGCAAGATTTTAATAATCAATAGAAATAAGCTATTGTATCCTCGCTTTGAATTCCAACAAAAGGATCACATTGTTAGGGTACCTCAATAGTAAAAAAGGTCTCTCACCAAGTCCTACAAAATTCATATAAGTGAATGCTAGAATCTTTTGAAGCAATTTCCATACCATTAAATCACCCTCTTAGATTCTTGTGAAATACAAGTTCTTTGTATGATCCATCCATTTCCATAATCAAATTTTCAATGAGTACATTATTTTCTCTCCTAATAATAGTAAGAGAGTTACCATATTGTAGCTAAGTAAGATGATTATAAATAACGTTAGTGGGACTAAACACACCACTTTATTCAAGTCTAGGAATATCCTCACATGCACTAGATGGAAACTATATGTGGCATTAAATGGAATTCACGTGGTTGAGCAACGATGAACAACTATCGATGTATGCTTTCATTAACAAGGAAATCCTAGTCAATCCTAAAGGTTGTAGAACGAACCGTATTCATCACACAAAACATTCATAAATGGAATGTCTTAACCTCTGGCCTCCTTTTTATTCACCGAAGAAATCACACATTTCATTTCTACTAAGAGGTTTGTTTAACAACCTTGAAACCCTCTTTTTGTCAACTAACCAATGGTGAGAAATATGTTTTGAACATGCCTCTTTGTTTGAATATGGTTGTACCTAACTTTCAATTGTATTAACTTTAAATGATATTCAATTGAGGTAGGAATAACTAACAGATTGGCCTCTAGAGAAATTCAAGCCAATATGTTCTCATCAAAACCTCTGACTTCCCTTATATCTTAATCATACAATTCCATGGTCACGAGAACAAGTTTTGGAAATTGTAAAGAACTGAGAAAAAATGTGGCTTTGAAATACTAGAGGAACAAAAGTTTTTAGATAATACTACATATGCAATAAGCAAAAATGATTATAAAAGATAGAAAAGAGTTTTATAAAAAATTCTGAAAACATATTCTTACCTTCCAACAACATATTGAAGCATATCAATGTGAGATGAAGCAGCTACAGTGTGGAAATCTCCTTCAACATCAGATGGAATGTCACCCATATATATTATATGAAGCTAATTCAACACCCAGTTTTTTTCTAATCAGTAAGCATTTTAGACAATGTAGTTACTAGAAGGTACATCAAACCATACATTCTCAAAGTCCGCCTTATTTATTTGGTCTTAATAAATCCAATCCTTTTTAACCAAAATCAATACCTTTGTATCTGATCCTTGAGATGCAACAGCAGAAGCATTACTATTGAGGTACACCAGAAATAAAATGAACAATGCTAAAAACTGGCTTTTCCTGATATCCGCCATTCTGAAATCTGATATGTTTTCTACTACACCATGTTGAGCCTCTTATTTATAGTTAGATTAAATCTGATATGTTTTCTTTACTTCTTCCTCCCCCGAGAAAACATCCAAATGTTAAGATATAATCATTGTGCAATTTTATTTTTTATTGCTGGTGTCTTATTTCATTGTCTTATGACAAGTTTTGTTTCAATAATGCTGGATAACAGGCATTATACAATAGCTCTTGGAAGTTTACAAAGACCATAGATATTGTCAACTATATTTGGAAGTAGTGTTTGTCATGTACAGAAAGTAACTTGAAGAAGACTATTGCATATATGTTAAATGCTGTAGTTTTCTTTTCTTGGAGTTCACATCTACCGAGAAACTTTCTATGTTCTTACACGGAGAACAACTGATTCCTTTTCTTGTTGCACTCCGGCAAAGAGGTTGTCTGACATTCAGAGATTTAGAGATGTGAGTGAGTGTCACGTCGGAGATAATTCTATGATTACAGAAGTCTTTTCCTACCATTTCAATACTAAGAAGCCTCATATATTATAAAATATATATTTTTTATAATGTAAATAGGGTTTATTTTAATTGAGTTTTAGGCACGTTAATTTATAATTAAAAATTAAATTTTATAATTTAAAGTTGTGAATTCGTTTTTTACGGAGGCAGTTAACTTTTTAATCATAGATAATTTAAGTCTTTTAGGGAGGCAATTTAAGTTTTTATCATAGATAAACTTTTCTCATGTGACATGATGTATCATATAAACTTTCATGGATATACAGTATCAATATATTATTGGACCTAGTCATGTTAGATGATAACTATACAATCCTCAAATTACATGCACTATATTGAAACCATGATGAAATTTAGGCTTTCCAACTAACTTGGTTTGATTCATGTCATCCATTTGTAATACCTTTGGTGGTTGCTCTTGATTATTTTGTATTGACATTTGAATTTTGAGTGTGTATTGGGGGATGCATGTGATACTCTCGTGTTAAATCTTACAATGTTTATATTTGACTTTATCTCTATGGATACATGCATGCATGCATGCATATATGTATGTATGTATGCATGTATATATACATTAGTTTTAAAACATGATGAAATTTAGGCTCTTCAACTATTTTGGGGTAATTTAGGTCATCCACATGTAATGCCTTTCGTAGTTACATATGGTTATTTTGTATCGAAATTTGGATTTGAGTGTTTATTAAGAGATGCATGTGATACTCTTGTGTTAAATTTGACAATATTTTTATTTTTGTGTGTGTGTGTATGTGTGTAGGGATGTTATTATCAAAATCTTAAGACATTTTGGATGTTTATTGATTATCATGTATATTTTGAGATGCATATGTTATGCTTTCTGCGATTGGATTATTATAGTGCTATATTCCATTTCTATTCTTGCATGTATAGAGATTGTGGATGTGATTAATAATTGATTGAGCAATATTTTTTATTTTAATTGATTATTGTATTTCCTCATTTGGATGGGTTGATTATATGATTTATGTGATGTTGTATTCCATTGGGTGATTTTACATTTCTTCAACTATTATATATATGGAGCGGATATACTTGACATGTCAATTGAGTGTGTAGGTACAAGGTTATTTCCCCACTTGAATATGTAGGTTTGGCTTATTTCCTCAAAGGTGGTTATATAAGAGATGTCACATTAAGATTAATGTGTTTGCTAACCCTTATTGTACTCAAATTGGGTACTAGATGTGTCATAAACTTGGGGACCCAAATTGATGACAATTCTAGAGTCCATTTGTGTTGTAGGTAAACTATATATGTATGTGTTTTGATCATGTTTGCATATTCCCTCATGACATTTGTTTATGTTCCATGAATGAATCTTGTATGGTAATGCTATATGATGTATTTAGAAATTGGAAAAGGAATAAAAAAAGAATTTTCTAGTATTGCATTTAAATGATCTAAATTATATGCATTTTTTATTTAGTTAAATAGTTTGGTTATAAGTTCAATTCAATTAAATATTTATTTTAAGGTAAGGAAATAGTTTTAGCTTTAATTCAAACTATATTACTGCTCCTTGGTAAAATGAATTCTAAAAATTAAAAAAGTAAGAAAAGGAGGCATAAGAGAGAGGGAAGAAGGTTGAATGTGGGGAGGAAGAGGACGATTGCATTGATGGTGGTGGTAGAAAACAAAGGACATGATAGGTAAGTTGATAGTTTTGGGGGGATGCTAGAAATGAATAAAATAATACTCATGATTTTTTGGGTGGTGAGAGATTGTTGGGTGTTTGTGCGCTTGAGTTGGGAGAATTTAGATGACAA
>VDFB02161084.1:0-22473 GCA_007258455.2 Sequoia sempervirens | reverse complement strand
GCCCGTGAAGGATATTGCAGCACTCTTAATAACTTTTGCAGCATCCGTAATACTTATTGCAGCGCCCATAACAAGTTTTGCAGCGCCCTTAAGTCATCCTGCAGCGCATACAAACAACATTTTCATAGGAAATCTTAAAATGGCCGTATCTTAGTCATTTTTTGGTCTTTTTCAGAGCTTTTTTTTTTTGAAATGGGGTAGAATTTCATAAGCTATCTAATGGTGTGAGTTTTTATCAGATTTGACAAAGTTACAACTTTCAAAATTGCATATATTTAAAAAAAAAATTGCATGTTTTGGGATTTAATACACTTTTGCTTGCATGCATGTGTTTCTTCTTGTCTTGGTGACTTTTTGGTGAATCATACGGAGCTGGAAAAGCATTGGGATCAATCTTGAAGATTCCTACACCCTTGAAGATTCCTACAACGCCTATGATGTTTGTTATAGCGCACTTTTGAAAAGGTTGCAAAATGTAATTTGTAATTTAATCTAACTGACTCCGACGCAACCGCGGACAGTTAGTAAATTTTTAAAGATAAAACGAACCAATCCTAGGATAGATACTTAATTTCAAATGAAGCAATCCTAGGGTAGGCATTAAAGTCAAATGAAGCAATCCTAGGGTAGGCATTAAAGGTAAAATGAATCAATCCTAGGGTAGACACTTCATGTTTTGTTTTGGGCTTAAAAAGAATCTTTCTGTTTGTGTGAAGCAAAATCTTCACTTAGTTTAGAAAATCTTCATTTGGTGCTTAAAATACATTAGTGTTTGCTTTGTCTTTGGTGATAGGCCTATGCTCTCCCCTTAACTGGGTGATCAAAATGCCAAACTCACCTATTTTCCTTTATGTACTTTACTGTTTTATTAATACCTCTTAGAAGGCCTGCCGTAGTGGGAAAAAGTACTCACCCTACGGGAACGACCTAAGTGGGAACAACTAAAGCCAAGTTTTCCAACCCACTATAATCAAATGCGGATGGTTGATGAAAATCCCATTCGACGGTAGTGTGCATTGATAACCATCCCCAAAGCCTTTGTTCTAAAGGTAGGGAGGTCTCTCGAGGGAGTCTATCATTTGCCGCACCGAACGGAAACCCTTACTACGAACCTAGTGTAGTAACTAACGAGTCAGTTTCCGAACATTATTTTAATCACAGTGCAGGGGAGGGAAGAATCTACCCCCAAGATACTCACCATATAACTGCCAAGGATTGTTTGCTCAGGGGATCCGGTATCCACTTCTGTCACTCTGAGTACGCACCTGGAAAAGACAAAAACACGGGCGCCCTTTCGGGGGTGACATGGCTGTGTGAGTCGACGCAGTTCTAAGATGTGGGCTGTTGATTACTATGATGACCTACTTGAGAACTAAGAGTGAGTCTGTTTGAAGTGCTTATCATGTGTAAAACCCGTGAAAACAATTTTTGAACAACATTTTGGTCATACACTTCTTGTTTAGCATAGGGCTTAAAACAACTATTCTACAACTTGCTTGATGTGTTTTCAATACATTAATTCAGTAAAGATCATCTAAAACTCACAATTACATTGATCACACTTATCATTTTTCAAGACTAGGATCAAATCTCAAAGTGCATCTTTTCAAACAAGTTTTGATTATTGATTCAACTTCCCCAACAGGATTCTGATATCCTTTCATCTTGGAAGCCACAATCAAGAGTTAGAAACATCATTTGATCATATCATAAGATTTTCATCTTATCAGATCAAGGCATTATCATTTTTGCACTTATAAACCTATGATCTAAGTCTAGAAGAACATTTCAAAAGTATATGCCTATTGTCCACTTTACAACATGGGTGATAGGGAACAAAATCTTTTTCATAGGTTTCATACTGGGAATAGTTCAAATAATGAGATAACCGATGAAATGATTCAAGAAGTTGAACAGGATCCACAGTTTCACATAATTTTGGACAAGATGTTAGAGCGAGATAAAGAAGGCTACTTTCTTTTCTTAGCAAACCAAGGTGCCAAATTGCCCTCTAACTACAATATGGAGAAAATTAAGGAAGATCCTGAAAAGACTAAAACTCCATTAAATGATCTTAGTAGTTTTCCCCAACAAACAAGAGCACTCCAAAGGAAAATCAAGGAAATACAAGGGGGCACAACTATGAAGTCCTTTGACGGAAATATGAATGTAACCTCTTCTCCTCCAAAAGCAACATCATCCAAATTCAATGTTTTTGAATTTTTGCAAAGGTTACATAAGAAGCCCAAATCTAAGCCCTCAAATAAAATTGACCAATCCTATCATGTCATGCATTTATCTTCATCCCCCAAAATTCCAAATGAACCTCATGATTCTTTCACTCAAGATAACGATTCCATTCAATCACCTTCTTCTATCATATCCTTTACATCCAATGATTCATTTCAATCTACACATCTTGATCAAAACATTCTACAAACCCTTCCTATCTTTGATCAAGATCCCATCTCTCAAGGACCATATGATGATCCCCTCCTTTCATTATTCACCCATGATAATCCTCTTCCATCTCAAGAGACAAACGTTCTTCCAAGTTCTTCTTCGTCATCATCTAATCAATCCATACCATCCCATGATTCTATTGCATTACAAGAGCATGATATTTCTTCCATCCTATCTAATGATGTCTTACCAATTGATGATCAAGATATGATTTCTACAAAATTTCATGATTCCCTTCCTCATCAAGATCAATATAATCTTCCATTCAAGGATACCCTTTCATCCCATGAAGATGATTATCCTCCTCATGATCAAGATATTCCTTTCATACCATTTCATAATCCTTTTCCAAGTCAAGATCAAAACACCCCATCATCCCCATGTCAAGAGCCTATTACACCTATTCACGTTATCCATGAACCCCACACCTATAAATTGGGATCCTCCTCCTTTATCCATTCTAATTTACTTCCAAAACCTATCTTCTCATCCATATCATATCCTCTTCACAATGGACTCGCATCTTGTTTCACAAACAATACATATCCCATTGGTAAACGAATGTGTGAAATTATGAATTACAAAGGAAAAGGTTTAGGTCTTCATGAGCAAGGTATCCTAGAACCCCTTTCTGTCCAAGCACATCCATATTCTCATGGCCTTGGTTATACACCTCATACTCAACCTAGGTATCCTAGTCCATCAAACTCTCCATCCATCCTAGGTCCTTATCCTAGTCCAATAAAAACACCATCTATCCTAGGTCCTTATCCTAGTTCATCAAACCATTCATCTATCCTTGGTCCTTATCATTCCAACCTTAGCTCATCAATCCTTTCATCCATATTAGGGTCCCACATTTCTCCATCTCCTATTCTTCAAGAACAACAAAAACACACATCCTTGATCCACTTTCAAAATTCTTCCTTCATTAACTCATCCATCATACCTCCATATCATTCACCTCAATCCACCCCTCCCATTGCTCTTGGAAGCAATTTGGATGCCAAATATGAAAAGCTTCTATATCAAAATCCACATGTATCAAAGGATCAACATGTCTCCTCGAAGAGTCATGCAAAAATAAAAGAAAATTTGATCCAAAAAATCAAAAAGCAATTTTCAAAGGCCACAAAGGCCCATCAAAGCAAAAGCAATTTTCAAAGGCCACAAAGGCCCATCAAAGCAAAGGCAATTTCCAAAGGCCACAAAGGCCCATCAAAGCAAAAAGGAAATTTTCAAAGACCACAAAGGTCCATAAATCAAAAAGAAAAATGTCAACGGCCACAAAGGTCCACAAAGCAAATATCAAAGTCAAAATTCATGTGGATTCCTAAAAGTCTCATAGAAGCAATAAAATCTAAATTCGCATCCAAATTTGCTAATCCAAAAGTTTCCTCCAATTTTACATCTAATAACCTATCACCTTTCAAATCCATTTTTCCTCAATCACTCCACCGCCCTTCAAGGTGTGTGTCAATGTTGATCTTTCCAACTTTTCCATCTATCCATCAACAGGTCTTCCAAACTCCTATCCATTATCCAACATTCACCCCCCATCATTCTTCTTTAATCCAAACTTTTGCATAAGTCCTTAGATTCTTCCATCATATCATTAATCTTCCAACATTTAGGATTCTAATTCCCATTACCATGGTTTATTAGAGGGATATTTGGTTGTGAAACTTGATGCTTAAGTCCTTCCTCCATCTCCCTATCATCCATATCATATCTTCCATATTCCTCTCACACTCTACATTTAGGGACAAGTTTCATCCATCTTATCATTCATGGTCATTTCTATGCCCATTCCTTACATTTCCACCTTTGATCTTGGCAAGGTTAAGGATCTTCTTGAAAATCATACATCTTATCCTATTCACTTCATCCAAATCTTCAATACCATATCATTTTTCATGCATCTTCTCTTATATTGTGGGGAATCTTGTTCCTTCAATTAGTCATATCATCTCATTTCATCTTAAAAATTTCAAAAAAATCATAAAAAGTCCTGAAAAAATCAAAAAAATCAAAAAATCCTTGAAAAAGTGCAATAAAAATAAGTGGTGAAAACTTGGTAAACAAGCGCTACTTGTGATCAACATGGGCTCCTTCATTTATTAGCTTATGTCTTGTTTTCACTTACGACATCATCCATTCATATCTATCATCTGTACATATCTTTCATATCCATATCATGTAGTGGGAATTTTTAGGTTTCATCATGGCTTGATGAAATTTGTACATATCTTTTATCTTTAGGTTGTGTTTACACTGGGAGCAAAACGCAGAAACATACAAGAGAGGGGCAATGAGCTTTTAGAATATTACAAAAATAGACCGATAATAGTTTGACAAGATACAACAAACATTGTCATATCAAATCAATTACAAACATATTCATACCAATGAAAATCGAAACAACATGATCCAAACAACTATTGAAGTGAGAATATCAATGATGATAACCAAATTGGATGATCCTAATCTGAATAAATGTTTGAAATACTTTAAGCAGGATTTGAATGGTTGTTTGACTTTTTATCATATCTCTAGAGCGATTCGATGATGTATTGAACTAGAAAAGCAAGGAAGGAGTATGATTTTTCTTTGTCTGCTGTTTGCGAGGAAATCATTAGTACTATGCAAATTGGTCGCGAGACATGCTCTACTATGTATCATGGATGACATTTCGGAATTTGCATGGGAAAAGGATTAACTCTTGTCTGTTTATGCGAGCCATACTCAGGTCATCTTGGTTCAATTATACCTAGATGCTTGTATTAACTTGCTATATTAAAAATCATGAAAGCAATACTCAGGTCATCACTGGTGCTAACATACCCTTTGATGCTTGTATTAACTTTCAACATTTCAAAGCTCTATGATGATACAAAAAGCATGAATAAGCTCTCCAAATGGCAATATTGTATGAATGTCCTGCATGGTTAGTATAGATTTGCATTCATGTTAGAATCTGCATTTTGCATTCATAAATTTTCCCAAAAGCTGGCAAAGTATACAATGTCTCAATAAAAAAATCAAAGCTGATCACATGAAAACACTATGAGGTGCTACCCCCAGATGTTGTTGGTCTCACACCACCTATTCCTACATCAGAAGATCAAATCATCAATAACATCAGAAGATCATACCATTATTCAAATCAACATGGATCATCAAATCAATCAAATCAATCCAATCAGAATACATCATTCGACTATTTGTTTTTAACAACTTTGAAAACAAATTTATCAACATCATGTTTGTTTTTAACAACTTTAGAAGCAAACATATCAACCGATTTGTCTTTCAACAACTTTGAAAGCAAATTTATCACAATCTTGTTTGTTTTTAACAACTTTAGAAACAAACTCATCACCAAAACTGAATATCAAACTATTTGTTTTTCATTATCATTATGAAATGCGAATAATATCAAAATCATGTTTGTTTTTAACAACTTTAGAAGCAAACTTATCAAATCATTTGTTCTTCATCATCATGAAAAGCAAATTTATCAAAATCCTATTTTTTTTTAACAACTTTAGAAGCAAACTTATCAAATCATTTGTTCTTCATCATCATGAAAAGCAAATTTATCAAAATCATGTTTGTTTTTAATGACCTTAGAAGCAAACCTATCAACAACTATTTGTTTTTAACAACTTTAAAAGCAAATTTCTTAGCTACTATTTGTTTTCCGACGACCTTGGGAACAAATTTATCAGACAAACATCATCAAATCAGGGCATCACAATCAATACACAAAATTGGGGCATTTTTATCATATTTTCACATAGCAGGGGCAATTTCTTCATCAAATTTTCATTTCATATCTTTTCAGGTCAATTTCTTCAAATCATTAGTTTCGAACGATGAATCGACATCTTCAAAATCATAAAAAAATAAAAAAATAAAAAAAAATCACAAAAATTCAAAATTTTATCAATTCATCGTTCGCAGGGCATATACTTATCATTATTTCGATAATCAACATTTGGGGCAAAATTCAAAATTCTTTGAAGCAATGCGTAAAACACATCACTTCAAAGAGGGGCAAAATGTATACACCTTAAAATGGTCACATCACATTGTCTGGTAATTAATTAAATATTTTTAATATTTAATTAAAATCTTCGAATTCTATCTGCATATAAATAAATTTAAATAATTTATTTATATTTCTTCATTCTTTCATTTCGATTAAATAAATAAGTTTATTTAATCATCTTTTCGTATTCATTTCTTAATTAATTAAATAAACATTACGATTTATTTATATTAATTATCAATAATCTTCGTTTGAATATCTTATTCAAATAAAGATTAAAATATTATTCTTCTTCTAAATATCATTTACAATTAAATATTCCAAAATATTTAATTATTTCCTCTAATCAATTTAGATATTCATTCTTAAAATCATTTCAAAATTCCTCTAATTCGATTCAAAAATCTATTCATAATTAAATATTTCCAAAAATATTTAATTAAATCTTTTAAATATTTCAAAATCTTCTAAAGTCACATCATAATTAAATATTACAAAATATTTAATTAATTCTTCCATAGTTTTCAAAAATCAAAAATCAAATATCAAAAGCAATAAATAAAATTAAATAAATTTATTTATTTAATTGGGGATTTATCTTCAACTCCCGGGAAGCAAACGGTTGAAACAGAAAATTAAATTTCTCTGTTTCTGTGCAGGCTTGTTCCCGTGGGTTGAAGACATGAATCCATCCTTCTCTCCAACCTCTCAACCTCTTCCATCTTCTTCTCAACCTCTCCATCTCTCACCATTCAAACTTACCAGACAAATTCATAGCCGTAGATTCTTGCCAGCCGGGATGGAGCCTGCAAAAATCTATAAATACAGCTGCCGGGAGCCTCAAATCATATAGAAGTTTAAGCAAGTAAACTATAGGCAAATCTCATAGCATTAGCATTCATAGAGTAATTTCATAGCATAAATAGCATAGAATCATAGCAATAGCAATAGAATCATGATATCTCCCATTCACAGCCCCTGTGCATAATTCACAGCCCCTGTCCATATCCGTATCATCAATCTCATCTCCACCAGCATATAGAATAGTAAAGCATTCTCATTTGCATACTCGTTCTACAAGTTGCCATTTGAAGGAAGCCTAGCTTACACAATCTGAGAGCAAAAGCTTCAAAAGAATCACTGTAGATAGAGGAAAATGGGACGGTTCTGAAGATTTTGTTTGTTAATTTGTTTTCAATTTCTTTAGATTAATGTTCCATTTAGTGTTTTATGTTTTCATTTAGATTAACAATAAATACATATACACGCATACCTAGGATTGTGTTAGCCTCTAAATTTTGAGTGTTGACAAGTGGATGTGTTTGAAGAGCTTGGAGTAATGAACTCCCCTTGGTGATCATGGGCTGACTTGGAGCATGAGAAAATGTTGGTTGTATGATGGGTTGGATGATGCTTGGGAATGACGTTGGTGCAAATGATGTGGGTGGCATATTCCCAAGAGGTTTTTCAGCAATAGTGCTCACATAAAAATTGAAAGGGAGTTTAGCCCCTTCCCTTGCTAATGCCAACATGTATTGTGTGGGATTGAGCCTCATGACCGTGTTGACAATCTTATGTGTTTTTTGATTTTGGACAAGTTCAATTTCATCTTGGGTCATCCCTTGGAAGTTGTTGGTGACATCCTCCACTTGACAACCTCCCTTTTGAAGATCTTGTTACTATTAAGGGGGGTTGAGTGAAGGGATGGTAGATTCCATAGGGTTAAATTTTGATGTAATTTGGCTCAAATTGCTTGAAGTGGATGTTTCTTTGTTTTTCTCCATGATCTTCTTGTGTTGTGATCTTCTTTGGACCATAAAATTGGGATCAAATTTTAGGAATATGGGAGGTAAACCTCTAACTCCTTAGGCTGGTCTAAACTTTAGGTACAAAAAAGAAAATCTAGGATGTTTAAGGATTGAATGATGGAGGTATGACAAATGAAGGATGAATGATATGGATGTTTGAACTTTTGAGACCCTTGGAGGAATACTAGACTTTAGGATTTTTTTTAGATTTTGATTTGGATTTGGTTTGACTTGGATAATGGACTCATAAATTACAAGATGTTATCTTGGAGTAAACTTGTCCACAAGGATGATAATTTAACTAAATGCATGAGGAAGGATTCATCCATACATATTTAGCCAAACAAGGTGATTTTTATTTTGATTTGAAGGATTTACCAAAAGTATAGTATGAATGATTTTTCCAAGGTTCTAAAATTTGTTTGTGAGATGGCATTTGATTGATTGTGTGACAAGTGAAAGTGTTGACTTTGATCCTAGATGAACCTAAAGAGACTTTGTTTACAAGACCAAGGTATTGAAGAACATGCTACACCTCTAAAAATTTCAACCCTATAATGTGAGAAATTCAAAATGTTGGAAGAGACCCATATTTTGACAATAATAGAATGAATACAAGTTTGGATTATCCTTTGAAGCACGTTTGTAAAAGTTATAGACCAATCTATCTCTGACTTCGTAACGTGTTGAAAGATTTTTCTTGAGAGCCTTTGGACCAAGACACTTATGACAATTGATAGAATTTGGTTTTGGGATTTTAACTTTGTGGGAAATTATGAGATCAAACACATATGTGGGGTTCAATTGTCTTTTATCTTTGATTAAATGGATTCTTTTTACCACATCAACACTTTCTTGCTTAGCTTTCAAATTGAATGTCTATGTCCTAACTCCTTTTCATTCTACAAGGTCCATTATATGAAAATCAAGGAATCAAAGGCATAGTTTTCCTAGGTTGACTTTGGAGAGAAAAAATTGAGATATGGGCTCAAATATTTAGAAGCCTCTAAGGATAAATCCCAAGGGACAAGTAGTAATATTTGGACTCTTCAAGGATATTTTCTCTTTCCAAAGGGTTTGAAATTTTGATGAATTGTTGAATATTTGTTTCAGAGTTTGAGATACAAGCAATGTGTTTAACTGACTTACAAATTGCACAACCCTAGGATAGAAATGATTATACTTTATTGGATTCTCACTTGGATTTCTCCAAACAAGAAGATAAAGCGAATAGTTAGATATTTGGCAACACTGGCTCCCCTCCATGGCACACATTTCTCAGGACCACCAAATCTCAAAATCCTAAAGATTTGAGACCTTGAGGATTTATTCTATTTCTTCTTTGAATAGTACAGATGTGAGGTGGCTTTAGAACGACCATTCTTGCACCAACAAGTATTAATAATTTTTGTATTTTTAAACAAAGGGTTATAGTAAGGGAATTTGGTTTAGGGGACACTATTATAAACTCCCTCAAGAGGTCTCCCAACCCTTAGAACAAGAAATTTACGCATCATAAAGATACTAAGAGAGAGCTATCATGCATCACTCCTGTTGACTGCAAACTTTCCTTGCAATCACAAATTTGTATAGCGGTTCAGAAGAGCTTGGCTTTAGCTCGTTACTGCTTGGGTCATTCCCTTGGGGTGAGTACCTTTTCCCACCAAGGAAAAAACCTCTAAAGATAAACAATAGTGACGAAGCACATTTGTAGTTCGACCGCCTAGATTGCACTAGGAGGGAACACACACAATGCCTTTCCTTCACACTCGCATGATTGCTCAATTTTAGATCCAAATTTGAAATGTGTGGGTAATTTTAGACAACTAATGTCACTAGAATGA
Organism: Sequoia sempervirens; assembly: GCA_007258455.2. Classification (NCBI taxonomy): domain Eukaryota; kingdom Viridiplantae; phylum Streptophyta; class Pinopsida; order Cupressales; family Cupressaceae; genus Sequoia; species Sequoia sempervirens. Next base: position 12,304 of record VDFB02161084.1, on the reverse strand, counting down.
TTTTGATTCTCAATATCGCCAAGTGGTGCAAGAGAAGTGCATACACATTCAAATGATACAAATTGTAAAAAATCAAAACAAATGAAATCACAAGTTCATTTTAAGCCCGAAGTAAAGATGAATTCTTTTTAAGCACCAAAAGCTAAGTGTGAATTTGTCTTGTTCAATTTTAACCCCAAAAAATAATGATGATATGAGGGTTCAATTTTAATCCCATTTGAGCATTCTTTTTAAACCCAAATGAAATTTAGTGAGGTCCTAGAGCATAAAGTAAAAAACATTACAAATGGGTTATAATTTCCCCAAAAGTGTCAAAACACTTGTTACAATTATAGTTCAAATGATAATAGTATGCTTCTTTTCTTCAAATTGTATTGTCCAAACCTACAAAACCCAAAAAAACCAAAACAAGAAGTTAGAGACATGTTAGAAATAAGATGAAATCACATGTCAAAATTTAAAGAAAATGTGAGGTTGTTTGGTTCAATTTTATCAACTTGGGATAATGACAACTTTCTCAAATCTTGATCAATTTTGAAATCATAAAATGTTTTGGAAAGCTAAACATGAGATCTTCAAAACCCAACAACCTTTCTGCAAGATTAGTCATGTAGAATTTATTAAAAATTAAGGAAAATCATGCATTTACGAGATTAAACCCAAAACTTTTTAGAAAACTAACAAAATCAATCATGGACAACAACTTGAGATAATAACAACTTCCTCAAATCTTGATCAATTTTGAAATCATAAAATATTTTGGAAAGCTAAACATGAGATTTTCAAAACCCAACAACCTTTTTGCAAGATTAGTCATGTAGAATTTATTAAAAATTAAGGAAAATTATACATTTAAGAGATTAAACCCATAATTTAAAAAAAAAATCAGCAAAATCAATCATGGACAACAACTTGAGATAATGAAAATTTCCTCAAATCTTGATCAATTTTGAAATCGTAAAATGTTTTGGAAAACTAAACATGAGATCTTCAAAACCCAACAACCTTTCTGCAAGATTAGTCACGTAGAATTTATTAAAAATTAAGGAAAATCATGCATTTAAGAGATTAAACCCATAATTTTTTTAAAAAACCAACAAAATCAATCATGAACAACAACTTGAGATAATGAAAACTTCTTCAAATCTTGATCAATTTTGAAATCATAATTTTTTTTGGAAAGCTAAACATGAGATCTTCAAAACCCATCAACCTTTTTGCACGATTAGTCATGTATAATTTATTAAAAATTAAGGAAAATCATGCATTTAAGAGATTAAACCCCGAATTTTTTAAACAACCAGCAACAAAGTTAAACCCAAAATTTCTCCAAAAACACACAAAACATTAAAGTTTTCCCTCCTAGCGCCATAATGTGGAAGCTTTCTTCTACACTTGTTCAAAGACAAACAAATATTAGCATATTAATCCATTTTAAACAAAACAAACAAAAGCCTCCCTATGAGATATTGAATCATGCTAAATATGCCAAACAAGACACTAAATACCAAAGAAGTTAAATAAAAGCATATAAAAGCATGTGCAAACCTATTCCATAGTGGGAGTGGTGCTCCTTTCATGTGAAAAGGATGCCCTTTTCCACCCCCTTGATAAGCTTCCAATGAACCAAATGTGATACAATGCAATATGAAATGTGCCTATGGTGCAAATGCATAGAATTGTAGATAGATTTCAAATAGAAGTGGCTTTTATTTATAAGTTGAAGGATTGAAGAATGGAGAGATGGGAGGAATGTGGGGCTAAAAGAGAGCCAATGAGATTGGGATACTTGTCTCAATGCTAATGGGTGAGGATTGATCACACTTTGCATGTAGTTGAGATGTAAGAGGCACTAAATGCATGTGGTTGAGATGTAAGAGGCATGAAATGCATGTGGTTGAGATGTTTTGGAGGGAAATTGTTTGTGGTTAGAAAGTCAAATAAATGGAGTCAATGAAGGAATATTCCCTAGAATATGCTTTTGAGAGGATAAATGAGGTGATTAGTTAATTAAAAGAAACTATTTTCATATGCAAGTGGGTTAGTTAATCAGGGGTTGATTTACCTCTTGGGAAGTTAAAAGCTAGAGAATTTATTAATGAGGATTAGAAGGTGATTAAAGTTAATTAATTTAGAATTTAATTAACTTTGAGTGGGTTAGTGAATTTATGATATTTGATTTAAATCATTTGATTTATTTAATTAAACAAATTGATTTATTTAATTATACAAGAGGGCTTTGGGGATTTAATTAAACAAATTGATTTATTTAATTAAACAAGAAGACTTTGGGGATTTAATTAAACAAATTGATTTATTTAATTAAATAAGAGGACTTTGGGGATTTAATTAAACAAATTGATTTATTTAATTAAACAAGAGGACTTTGGGGATTTAATTAAACAAATTGATTTATTTAATTAAACAAGAGGACTTTGGGGATTTAATTAAACAAATTGATTTATTTAATTAAACATGATAAAAATTAGTGAATCAATCTAATAAACCGCTTTATTTGATTAATAGAAGTATTTGATGATAATTGATTGGAATTAGATGCACTATGTTAGTTAGGATTATTTGCATGTCTACAAAAATATATTGAATTCTAAGCATGTAAAGTTTTCCCCAATTGAAACTCTAAATGATTCAACTTTATAATTTTAAATGAAAAATCAAAGACAAAAAGTAAATGTGTAACAAATAGGTAAGACTATGGCTCTCCACTCTTATTTTCAAGCAGTTTGATAGGATGACTCAAAGAAAACAACGGTCTCATGGAATGCCATGATTGAAGGATACACACAACATGGATTTGTTAAAAAGGATTTAGAAACTTTCAAGCAAATGCAATTGGCGTGTGTAAAGCCAAATTGAACAACCTTTTCCAAAATTCTCCCTACCTGTGCCAAATTGGGAGCTTTGGAAGAGGGCATGAACATCCATCAAAGCAAATGTTTAACAAAATGCCTCAAAGAAATGTGGTTTCATGACTTTGTTGATTCAAGAAAATGCAATTTCCAAGTGTAAACCCTACTTCAAACCACATAACCTATTTAAAATGCATGAAAACAAAGAAAATGTAAAGTTGGGGGTATGTGGACCTACATGGGTATGTGGAAGCTTCGCTCGGAGTTGGGGGTTGTTGTTTGGATGTGACCTAGCATGTCTTTGTCTAAAATGGGACTAGACAAATGAAGTTCTTTGTTAAAATTATTCGCCGAGTGAATCGACAAATGAAGTTGTTAGTTATTTTAAACCACTAAAAAAAATATAAAAAATACCTTCATTCAAAGGTGCCTTCGATCAAAGGTATTTTTTTAATATTTTTTTTCACCCCTTAACATACCTTCGAGTGAAGGTAGCCTTTTATTGAAGGTAATGCTTTGTTCAAAGGTGATTTCGTGCACATCTTTGATCGAAGAACCTTCGTTTGAAGGAAAACCTTTGATCGAAGGTGTGCAAGTAAGATTAGCTTGCCCACCCCAAAAATTTCCTCTTGCCAAAAGTGAGATGCAACTCCGCGATTTCACCCCATGATGACAATGTGCCATGTGTATATGGATTGAATCACAAAAAAAGATGTTGCAAATAGAATAGTGATCCAATAGACATGTTATAGGCATGTTGTCATATTTATGATGAAGGTGATTGTGATGGTGTGATTGGTGGAGCACTAAAACTAGAATGCAACATAAATCATAAACCAAAAACAAAAGACAAAGAAAATCAAAGAAAATGCAAATAGTGTAGTGATCCAAGAAACAAAGTTCACAAGAAAGCCATCATGTATGAATGATGAAGGTGAACATGATGGTGTGAGATATGGTAGACTAAGAATAAAGTCAAAAAGGAGAAAAACCAAAAAATAAAAAGACACAAATTGACAAAGACAAGGACAAGGACAAGCAAGAAATTAATCAAAAACATGCAAAAACATGAGTTAGTATCCAATGAAATGTTGAAGCCATGGGTGGATGGGATAAGTAGATGGTCAATGGATAGAACCCAAACAAGGATTGAATCATAAATCTATGGGAGGATAGATGGTGATGAAAAGGTCATGCCCTAGTGGGTATATATAGGTGGATTGTTCCCTAAGAAATGTCAGCAAGGGGATGCCCCCAATTAAGTGCAAACTCAAGGAAAGGGTATGAATGGAATGAAAGTAAATGATGGGGAAGGAAAATGGATGGATGGTTGGGGTGGAAGGATGAAAATGAGGGGAAGTGTTGGTAAATTTAGCAATTTGATGAAGGAGGATAACATGAGTAGGTAATGTATACAAAGGTGATAGTCAAAATGTATGGAATGTGATGGATGGGTAAGGGACTTGAGTGAACAATATAGGGTAAGGGATGTAATAGGATGAATAAAATGTGATGGTAGGAATAATATGGAATAACACATGCTCTTAGAGTAGTGGTTTCCTGCTACACATGACACTTGTTTACCAAGTTTTCATCATGGCACTTTCCCAAGGCTCCACAAGGAGTAATTTTCACCAGTAGATGAATTTATTTCTCTTTACTATTTTCATGTTTTTTCAAATTTTTTAATTTTCAATTTTTTTGTATTTTTTGGAAGACTGGTGCTAAGTGAGTTAAGTGTAGTAGTGCTTGTGATGGACAATGTTCACATGCTCTTCTAGCTCATGGCCCTTAGGAGTAGCTAGCTTGTATGATCCAAATCAAAACTTGGAAATAATGGCATACAGACCCAACCAATTTGGATAGAATTTCCCTTCTCTCTATCTTGGGTGGTATTCTTTTGGTTTTTCTTAAGGGCAAGGTCTCTAATCTCAAAATATTGAGTGTGGAGGTGTTTTTTATAGCCATGATGCAATCAATGCTAATATTCTTTAAGGTGATTAAGAGCAATGAGATGATGTTCCTCAAGGAGTTCTATCTCATGCTAGCACAAAGATCGATAATCCTCTTTTGTGATGAGGTTACACAAAGATACATGCAAGGAGGGGAGCTCAACCTCTATTGGAAAGATTGCTTCGATACCATAAACAAGTGAATATGGAGTAGTGCTAGTGGGAGTGTGAATGGATGTGGAGTAGGCCCAAAGGGTGGGATTAAGCTAAAGGTGCTAGTCATGACCAACATCATTGATAGTTTTATTAAATATTTTTATGATGGTTTTATTAGATGCCTTGACTTGATCGTTGCCTTGCGAGTAATAGGGGTGGACTATTTGTACGCTATATGAAATATTTTCACATACGGATTACACTTCATGGTTTTCATAGGATTTACCATTATCTGTGATTGTAGACACCTAAAAATATCTCAATGGATCACATTGGCTAACTAACGTCATTTTAATAACATTTTGTTTCCAAAGTCCATGATGCTAGTAGCAAGATTTTTGGAATAAACTGTGTGTGATTTTTATATCATCAACGTTTCGGATCATACTCTACTGCTGATCATCCTGATGATGGATCATGGAGTATGATCTGAAACGTTGATGATATAAAAATCACACAGTTTATTCCAAAAATCTTGCATACTAACCAGCCATTTTATTCTCAAACCCATCCTTTTGCTTGTTTAATTAAATAAGACTAATTATTTAATTAAATGCCTCATTTTCACCTATTAATCTAATTGACCTAATTGTTAATTCACCCCTCTCACATTGACATTTCATTCGATTTAATTAAATAATGCAAATTATTTAATTTTAACTTAAGTCCTCTTATTTAATTAAATAACCTAAACTATTTAATTAAATATCATATTTGCATCCCCTTTTCATTAAATAAATTAATAATTTAATGAATATCATCACATTCCTCATCTTGCACATTCAAATTTAGTTTTAATTAACTAAATTGCTAATTTCCCTCTCATCCACTTGCATAGGGAATATTCCAAAGGAATATTCTCTTATTTTCCTCTAAAAAAAACTAATGATTACTTCAAACAAACTTTGAAACAACTTTTTAAAGTTGTTGCAAAGTGTGTTTGTTTGCATGATTGCGAGCCTTTGATCTTTTCTTGATCCATGTGATCTTTGATTCTCATCCATTGACGAGAATCCTTGATCCATGTTTCATCCTCCTTTCATTTGTGACCATTGATAAATCAAATCAATCTCATCCATTGCTTTTTCATTTGATCTCCATTAAATCAATTATTTAATGAATATCATATAATTCTCCTAATTTGCATAATTGAAACTTTGTTTTAATTATCAAATTACTAATTCTCCCACTTGCAAGGGAATATTCCTCCTTTGCACATTCCTCCAAAAGGGGAATATTCCCATGAAATATTCATTCTCCTTTTGCACAATTAAACTTTGTTTTAATTTGCAAAATATCTACTTCCTCACCCATGAGAATATTCCAAAGAATATTCTTTCTCCTCACTCATTTGAAAAAGGGAATATTCTTACAAAACTTCATGTGTAAGTTAACTCAAAACTTGTGACCTCTTGTATAGGTTAAAAGTGTGTTTGTTTGGATGAATGTAAGCCCTTAATTAAATATTAACTTGCATTTTCAACCATTGAATCCATGATCCATGCCTCCAACTTCTTCCATCCTTGACCATTGATTATCCTTTTTGATCTTAACCCTTCTTTTCTCATTTGATTTCCTATAAATAAAACACTATTTGGAGAAAAATGGATCCATCTTTTAACATCAAACTTATGCTGCTAAAATCACTCTTACTTGCACTCACATTTAGCATAATTTTAGTTTATTTTAATTACACCATATTAGCTTAGCTTCCATTAATGGATTCCATGATAACATAGATGCATACATTTAGCTTATTTGTTAATTAAGATTTTAATCTTTTGAAGCTTGCATACATTTAGAGTAGTTTGCAACACCCATATCAATTATCTTAGCATATATCATGTTAATTTAGCATTTAAATCATGTTTTATCACATATCTCTCATTGGTCTCATCGATTATCTTCAATAGAATCAATTGAAACAAACTCATTATCCAAGGGATTGAGAAAGGGTTGCTATTCCACATCAATGCGACACCACTACCCTAATAGGATAAGTTTCAATGTCTTAGATTAGAGGTTTGTCAAGCTTTCATTATTTAGAATGTTAGTTTTAATGGCTTCTTTGTCTTTGTTTACAATGAATGATCTTATTGGGATTGATGCTTAGTGGCTTAAATATGCCTCAAATTCTTATGGATTGGGTGTAGTTAACCTATACTATGACATTGGTCACATTGATAATGGTGGATGGTATGCCAAAATAATAAATGAGATGGCTGAGGATGAATTTAGAAATGTGGATGTTGGTGGTGAAAGTGAGAGGACCTGCTTCAACCCACTCAGTAAAATATTTGGTAGCGATAATAATGAATTTATGGTCATTGGAGGAGGTGAGATTAATCTTACCAATGAGATCGAGGCCCGAGGTAGAGAAGGGCCATGTAGTGGTAATGGGTTGAAGGGTTTGTGAGGATGCATGAATAAGGTCTCCATGTTGTTGACAAGCAAGGTATTTTTTTTTATATATTAACAAGTATCAGATTCTATGGTAGTCCAATAGTATCCTACACAAAGGAGATTCTTGACTAGGATCGTGCCATTTGTATGAGCACCACAAATACTACTATGAAATTCTTTAAGTGTGGTTATCTAAGTTGAGACATCTAATAAATTTTTCATCATAAACCTTACAATAGAGTGTGCCACCAAGGATGGTATAATGAGATGTGTGTTGGATAAGGGATTTTCATTTGGTGGATGATATGTCAAGTGGGATGGTTTGGTTTTGGAGATGGGAAAAAATATCACTATCCCAGGGATTGTTGGGACCAAAAATACCACATATTATATTATAGTTTGGAAGATCAGAAGCCAATATAACAAGGTTTTCTACAAGGAAACAATACTCATGGGATTCATCAAGAACATCCATAATAGAACCAATGGTGGTCATTACATCAGTTGCTTTTTTATTGATATGAGGAACTCTCTCAAAAGATATGTCCAAGAAGTACTATTTGAAATTGTTGACCATGTGTTAATAGGGAACAAGTTTTCCATCCTTAGTTAGTTACTCATCATTGATATGATTGATTACCAATTGTGATTCACCAAGGACCTGCAAATGTTGGACATGCCATTGAAATGTTAGTTTCAAACCATATAACAATGCCTCATATTCCTCTATGTTGTTTGTGCAAGGAAAAGCAATACAAAATGCTTTAGGAATAAAATCACCCTGGGGGGGATAAAAAGGATGCCAATGCTTGATACATGTAATATGAATAATATATCAAAGTATAATGTCCACAGTTTTTCTTCCTCAATGTGAAGGATGGATTCATCTAGAAACTCTATGTTTAAAGGTTGAAAGTCCCAAATGGGAGCCTCTGCTAATTGATCTACTATAACTTGACCTTTGATTTCCTTTTGATTGACATACTCAATATAAAACTCACTAAGGATCATGACCCACTTTTCCATTTAACTAGTACAAGTTGATTTGGACAACAAATATTTCAATGGGCCAATTTTGGCAATCAAATGAGTGGTAGAATTAAGCATCTAATGACAAAGTTTATGTGTGGAAAATACTATTGTAAGGAAAACTTTATCCATGGATGAGTAATTGAGGTCACATCCAACCAGTGTTATGTTGAGGTAATAGATGGAATTTTCTCTCTCTCTTGATCATTATGATGATCCAAAAGGGCACCTAAGGCATGTTGTATAACTGAGATGTATAACAAGAAAGGCCTATTTGGAGTAGGTGCCACTAAAATTGGACGATTAGACATGTATTCCTTGATTTGGTAAAATGTTATTTGACATGACTCATCCCACTCAAAGATGAAATTCTTTTGGAGTAGATGTGAAAATGGATGACACTTTTCTGCTAATAGGGAGATGAATCATCTGATAGCTTGGAGTTTCCCATGTATATTTTGTAACTGTGTGAGGTTCCTAGGAAGTGGAATTTTTGTTATTGCTTTTACCTTAGCTAGATCTACCTCTATGCTACGTCTAGAAACAATGAACTCAAGGAGCTTTCTTGATGTGACTCCAAAGACACATTTATTGGTATTTATTCAAAATTTGTATTCTCCGAGCCTCTAAAAGATGTGATTCAAGATGACTAGATGATCTACTTTAGATTTGCAATTTCCTAAGATTTTATCCATATAGTCTTCAACAATATCATGTAGCATATCATGGAATATGATAGTCACAACCCTTTAGTATGTGGAACTAGTATTTTGAGACCAAATTACATGGTTCTATAACAAAATTTACCCCATGGGGTGATAAAAGCTATCTTATTTTGGTAATTAGGTGCTATGTAAATTTGGCTATATCCTAAAAATCCATCCCTATTGGAAAAAATATCATGACCAGTTGTCAAACCTATAATCATATCAATATTTGGCAGTGGAAAATCATCTTTGGGGCAAGCCTTATTGATATATTTGAAGTCCATGCATACTCTGATTCCTTTGGTTGCTTGTTAATAGGTACTATATTAGAAAACCACTCTAGATAGGTAATAAGTTGAATGAATCCTACATCTAGTAGCTTCTGAAGTTCTTCTTTAACTAAAAGGGCTACTTTAGGATGTATTTTTCTTATCTTTTTTTGAACTGCTTTAAAATTCTAGTTCACCATAAGGTGATAGAAAACCAAATAAGGGTTTAATTCGGGCAAGTCAGTGTAGGACCAAGAAAATATATTTGGATATTCCCTAAGCATTATAGAGATGTTCATGTTTGACTCAAGATCTAAGACAACTACAATCTATGTCAACTTAAGTGCCTCTTTTGTACCTAGATTTATGTCTATAGCTTCCTCAATAAGGAGTGGTAACCCATATTGAAGTGGAATAGAAGCCAATGGAAGGTGAATCTCAATATCAAAGGATACATTTGTAGGTTCTGATGGTTCCTCTAAAATACCTCCTTGTTCTCCAAAATATGCTGATGAACTCAATAAGATTTGAAAAACTTGCTTATGATCCCCTGATGGGAGATGTGTATGGGATTGCATGAGTTCTAGAATGGTCTCATAATTTTGAAATGTGTTTGAATTAGGAGGATCATGTTGGTCCCATTCAATGAGTTCAAGGTGTGTGAGGTGTAGATGGATGGTAAGGATGGAATTATCATCAAATAGGTTTGTGGTAGCAAGATCTTTGAAAGGACTAGGAATGAAACTTACTTCTTTATCATCAAGATCGAAAGAGGTGTGCCTAACATCATTAGGAAAATCTATAAGGGCATCATCATTCTCATCATAAGCACCATATCCTAAACCAATGGTTCCATCATTGGTAGGTATATCAATGGGATCAAGAGGGCCTTGTTCATGTAAACCAAAACCTTTGCCTTGATAGTTCAGGTTACTACAAATGCACAAGGTAATAGGATATGTATGTTCTTTGAAGCAAGTAACATATTGCTCAAAACCTTCTATGTCCTCATTAGCAAGATAACCATTGAAAAGGAAAGTAGTAGGGCCCCATTGCAACATGAAAAGGGGATTTTGAACTCTTTTCCAAGGATGACCATAAGATCATGGTGAAAGGGGTAATTTGGAAATATGAAGGGATTCATGGATTTGATATTCTCCACTTCCTTTATCAAGGATTATAAATATAGATTTTAAGGATGGTGTTTTAGTGATGGAGTGGAGGATGTGGAAGGTGAATTTTTAGGGTCAATTTATGATGTGGATTTTGGTGGAAGATAATTGGGGGACAATATTAGAAGAAGGCCAATGGTTGTCATATTTACCTTCCAACTTTTGGAAAAAAATGATAGGTTGGAGATCACTAGGAGTAGTAATTTCCACACCATTGCATAGGAACTTAAGATATTCATGGTATGTAGAGTGTATGGCTTGCATAGCATGGAGCCATGGTTGAACAAGAAACATGTTGTATGGAAGGTCTAGGTCTAAGACATGGCATAGGGTATGTTGCAAGGAGGGTCCTACTTCAATGAGAAGGTAAATAGTATTGGATGCCTCTCTCTTTGCATTGTCATATGCTTTGATGGTAATAGTATGTGATACCAAGGCTTCTACTGAATAAACAAAATGTTGCACCAATCTAAGAGTACAAATATCTAGGCTTGACTTGTTATCTATGAGTACATAATTTATCTTATATTTGTAAATAAGAGCTTTTATATGAAGGGATCAATTATGGGATGGATCAAGTGGAGAAAAATCACTTGGAAATGTAAAGGGTGGATATTATTAGGGACTTGTGATTCTTGTAGGATATGGTTTAAGATGTCTCTATGAGTAGGGGATGTGCATAGAAGCTCAAGAATGGAAATTTTAGATAGTGTTTGCTAAAGATGATCAAGAAGGTCATATTATTTGTGGTTGTTTGAAGTGGATGGAGTAGGACTAGGGATGGTTATTGTAGAATAGGGTAAAGTAAAAGTAAAAAGCATGGATCAATGCTATCAACCACCAACTACTTAAAACTCAAGCCCTAAAGACCCTAATTCAGCAATGAAGCACAAATCAACATAGAAACATAAATAACAAAGAAATAATACCATAATTCTTATGCCATAGTTGAATCACCTTCATTGCTCTCTCCATTTTTCTTTATATGCATGCTTTCCCTCAAATTTGTAGTATGCAAGAATAAGCCTAGTGATAGTGACAACAAAAAATCAAAGATAGTGGTTGTAGGGTTGGAATGAAAGGGATAGGTCTCTTTTATAAAAAAAACAAATTTGAATGAAGGGCCAAGATTAAATGATGAAGATCAATGGATGAGATTGCTTTGAGAAGCAAGGAAATAGGATTATGGAAAAAATAGGGTAATTAAGGATGGATGTTGGAGATTAAAAGGTAATAAAGCCTTATCAAAGGTGGAAATTAATTGAGATAGAAGAGGAGATTGACACAAAAAAAGAGGTTGTAGAAGTAAATTAAATAATTATAAAATTATTTAATTTAGGAGGGAAAGTGAATAATTAAATAATTAAAACAATTATTTAATTATAGAAGAAGAGGGAAAAGTTGACTTTTAATTAAAATAATTGTTTAATTAAAAGTAGAAGAAAAGGACAAATTAGTAAATAATTTAAAAAATTATTTAATAGTGGAGGGAAAAGTGGAGAATAATTAAATAAGATTTATTTAATTATGGAAGAAAAGGCTAATGAATAATAAAATAATAAAAATAATTATTTAATTATAGTAGAAAAATGAAAATAATTAATTAAATAAATAAGAATTTATTTAATTATAGAGAGAAAGGATTAATTAGTGACACAATTAAATAAATATTAATTTATTTAATTA
>VDFB02161083.1:0-10979 GCA_007258455.2 Sequoia sempervirens | reverse complement strand
ATTCATTTCATACTTTGAATTAGTGGTTTGTGCCAAAACTATTGAAAGATGATGACCACTTGAAGGACCTCAATGAATGGAATAGTGAATTTGGCCAGATTGTTCCACAATGCATCACTCACATACAAAAGGATGGTGAGTTGAGTCTTGACAGGTTTGACTTAATCATGGATGGAGTAATAGCATTGGATGCTAGATATTCTAAGTTTATCATGGATGGTAGGGTGTTACTAGATAGCCGATGGAAGATTCACCTTGAAAATATATTGAAAATTCTAGAATACAAATGGCCACATGATTATATAGTGTACGAGTGGGAGAAAAGGTATATGGGTCCTCCCCCCAAATAGGAGGCCTTGGGGTTGTCATAGTGGGAGAACCACACATTTAGATACACTAATATGGAGAAAGGACCTTGAACAGATCTTCAGTGATCATAGGTGCCTTACAAAGATTAATGGAATACAGTGTCACGAGTGTTGCAAACTTCATTAATTATCAAATTTCTTTGTTTTACATTTTAAGAAAAAATAATGTTTAGTTTAGTTTATATGAAGAGGCATGAATTTTGAAAAACATTAGATATTTTGTAACGGTCTAAAGCTTGTTGCTTCTCTTATAAAAGAGAAACCATGAAAAAATTTTGATATCATCATCATAGGAATTTATAGAAACATATATGAGGAGACTTATGTTATATTGTAATATCTATTTGAAGCAATCAATGGACAAGAATATTTAATCTAGTGCTCGAATTATGATCTCAATTATTTGTTGATAATACTATGTATGATTGGATTTTTTATGTATTTTAGGTTGGAATATAGGGGTATATTATGGTATCAATTATTTTTTCATAATCATCTGCATTGCACACATCTTTCAAACTCAAAGAATTACTTCACATTGCATAACTAATAATAGATGCTGATAAATGACAAAATTTCAATTACAATATAGTTTTTACAAATTCAACCTAAGGAGTTGTGCAATTAATTCACATTCCATAACTAATAACTAGGAGCAATTTCCAATTGCATTTGCTTTTCATGGACATTTCTTTGAGGCATTTTTTCAAATAGTTCACTGCCTTGTCTATGCTACCACATTTTTAATACATATCAATTCTACCAAAGAATTTTATCAAATAGGTCATTGCCTTATTGCTATGGCTAAAAGCCTAAAACAAGTGCTTTCTGAAGAAATTGAGAAACCCAACTTTACAGACCCCAAGAATCACCTACATGCAATAACCTATCACACAGAAAGAAAGATGTACAAATCAACAAAAATGCTCTGCAAGCCTAAAGCTGAAAAATGCCTTAAGAGAAATGAATAATTATAATGAGATCAATACGTAAGAAGGAGATCAAACCCTAAAATGAAACCCTAGTGTCACAGTTAATAATTAATTATTAAAGTGCCTAAGTTTAGCTTAAGTAAACCTAAAGTGATAAGTGACTTAATTAATTAACCAATATGATTAAATTAATTAAGTGAAATTACTTATTACGCTAACACCCCCTTAAGATGAACTTAGGGAATAGCTAAAACACTAGGAAAAGATGCATAAAAGTAAAGATGGGTCCCAACAACAAGGCCTAATCAGGTACCCATTTACAAATGCAATGAATGAGGTAGAGAAGAAAACCTAGTGGGAAAAAACCCTATATTAGAGATGACCCCTCTGCCAAAGAAGCAACTGGGCGTAAAATCAACAAAGCAAGCAAAGAGATACTTTTTGCTACTGAAACCAAGTAAAGGAATCGAGGATTGACTCCAAAGGGAATCAAGATAAAAAAACAATAGACTGAGTCTGCAGAACGCTAGAAACTCATAAACTAGAAAAACCACAAGTCTATGAAGTAGTAGTAGATTATAGAGATGATGTAATCTTGAAATGAAGTGCAAGATTCAAGTTGTGCCTCTATTTCTAAAATGTCATGTCTCAGACTTTGCTGTTGTTTTTCCCATGGCTTTGTGTGGATTTATTTTATGAAAGATGGTGTGTGCTAGAGTAATATGATATATTACGATGCTTTGGTGTGTGGAAATGTGAAAAGTATTTACTTTTGAAATTATGAATGCATTTTATTTTGAAAATATGCAAAATAGAACAAAATAGAAGTATTGATTTAATTATTGCTTTGATTTATATCTCTATATCAATTACTAATACAATTTTGTTGTTGCGTGCCTGAGTGCACTTGAGTTGCAGGTGGTCGAAGACCAAGAGTGTGATTGAGGAAAGAAGGCTAGCTTCCGGATAGGGTAAAAGAGGAAGAACTCTCGGTCACACACACAACACCTAGAATCATATAGTTGCATTTAGGCAATGTCTATTCTAAATGGATTGCTTTGAATTATTTGCAAAATAAATAATAAATGGATAAAATAAATAAATAATAAAATAATAACATAAATGTAAATTAATTATTAATTATAGCTTTAAAGGATTTATGTTTTTAATTCTATTTTAAAATTTTGATATTTAGAATAATAAATTAAACACAAGTTAGATGAAATATTTGTTTAAAAGGTAAGTATTTTTAACTTAGCTAATTATCTTTTGTGCAAGTAATTGTAAATCCTTCTTTATATATCCTCTATTTATGAATTTGAAATGCAAATGCATATATTTTAATTATATTTAATTATAAATTCCAATATTAGGGTTTAAAAGAGAGGAAATTAATATTAAATAGGGAAAAGACATTCCCGTGAAGGAAACGGTTCTTGAAATGGCTTCTTGAAAACACATTCCTCTGCAAGTTTGTTTTGGTTATTTTTAATGGCTGCCAAGAAGATTTTTCATCTGTCAATTTAGAAGGATTGGAAGGAATCTTTGGAGAATTAAAAAGGAAATTAAGCAATCAGGAAAGCAGTGAAGGAGGAGAACTTTTCTAGAAAACCCAGCCCAGGAGGAGGCAGAAAGCAATTCTGAGTATCTTCAGCTAGAGGTTTATAACCAGGTTTTTCATTCTCTCTTTCTCTTGTTGAGTTACAAAAAACAGCTTAAGAAAATGATAGCAAGAATTAGTGGAATTGTTTGCAAACAATATTTTAATATTTGGGAGAACTTCTTCTGTCTACTCTGCTAAATTCAGTCCAATTTGTCCATGTAAATCTGGAGTTTTCCCTCTTTGCATTATGTATATTGGGATTCTGCTCTTTATTGTTGAAATAACTGAGAATAGAAAAATGTATTCAAGTACACGTTTTTGTTTTGTGCACACATATAATTTTATTTATATATATATATAAACTTTGAAAGATTTGTTTTCATTTACCAGAGAAGAATTTGAAAATCCTGAATGAATTTTTGCAGTAATCGTAGGTTTTTTGCAGAAGAGAATTACTGTGTAATTCTTTTGTTTTATTGTTTGGGGAAGGGAATTAACCCCAGCCCCATCCCAAGGGAAGGGATGGCGTTGTGGGGAGGCCCGTGCCCTCCATAGGCCACGACCTGTGGAGGGGGCACGACCTCCTCACAGCCCGCGCCCTCCCTATGGGAGAGGCGAGGCTACCAACCTCCCTTTGGGGTGCTAAACTCATTCTTAGAACCATGTAAACTACTCTTTTTTGTGTGTGTGGCAGTAAAACGTGAGGATGAAAATATCTATGTAAATCTATATTTATATATATATATACACAGTTGTGTAAATATATATATATACATAAATATATAAATAAGTAAATTTTACTCAGTCATGCATGCCCTCAGAAATAGATATATATAACCCTGTGTAACATTGAAAACTTTAGAAGTATTTGTGATGCTGGGAATGCATCAATGAAGTCTTTGTGTCATGCAAATCTGAAGTCTTTCATTTGGAAAAATATATATAAAAATTATCATAGTTGTAGACATTTAGATTAGATACATTATGTATAAGAACTTACAGTAAAACACACAGATGTCAATATGCAAACCTCTATTTTGTCATAAAATAGTAGCAATTTTGGTGTTTAATTCTTTCAAATCTGACTAAGTTCTTTAATATGAATGATAAAATGTGTGTTTAGATATATATATATATATATACATAGATTCAAATATGTCAAAGTATGAATATATATATATATATATATATAACCATGTAATTCAATGAACACTATTTTATATATTAGAAATATTGTTTCAGCCAGTGGCAATACACTGAAAATACCATGATGAACATACATTTCTTTTTACATTTGAAAACCAAACTTGAACAAAGAACACTCAAGAGAGTAGCTTGAAGTGAGAACAGATCTCTTACTAAACAGAAGAAAACATGATGTCAATGTGAATTTTATGAGAAAAGAGCATATTTTATGTTAATACTGAAACTTTACAACCTATTCTCTTTTGTTCAAATGAATTAAGATGGAACTCAAAAGATGCTTTGAAACTCTCTTTTGAAATCTAAGTATGAATGGAAATCAGTTTGATAAACATTTTACAAATATGGAAAAATGAAGGAAATTCTTTTTAGAATCAATGAAATGCATGAAGCATATAAGGAAAATGCATAATTTTCTATTTTTGCACTTTTTACCGTATTTTGGTAAATTTCAGGATAGGATGTCGAAGGTGGATCCACAGAGACAGTAGTTTTACCTTTTCTGAAACTACCACTTGTTTTTATTTATGCTTGGCCAAGCACTTGTACCATTGAAATAGATGGATTTGTTTTAAAAGCCTAGAAATATATGTATTTGAGTCTCTTCCACCTCCTGTTGCAAGAAATATGTTTTCTCATGTTAGAAATGCATATAGGCACCATGCATGCATCGAGAGTTCCCTCCTGTTTTACTGTATCAGGTTGCTAGGCTCCTTATGCAGGGCGAGGGTCCTGCTTGAGTTAGGAAGACAGAAGTCATGCCTTAGAGTAGTTTGGAAGTGGAAAAATACTTAATCACCTCTTGGCCCGGCTTGCAGAAGACGATGGTATCACACGATGGATTGAGAGGATCGAGTTTTTATTTTACCTATTGATGTACTTGTGTATCCTCTTTGGAGATTAAACATAAATCCATTGTAAAATGTAATTGTATTTGACACTTGTTATTGCAACATTGAAATAGACGTGCTATTAATATTTTGATGTAACATTGATACAAATGTATTTATTGGAGTTATTGATCTTACTTGAATGTGAATAATTATTTATTGGTTTATTGATCTCTTTTGAGCATGGATGAATATATATATGAACATGCACTAATATACTTTGGCCATGTGTTTAATCATGATGAAATACAATGTTGTTATTTATTTACATGAAATGAAATTTTATTAACTCTTTTGCATAGAGTTTACTTTGGCAACTCTTATTAATGGCATTATTTACTTGTAAACCTTTTAAAGTGAAATGAAATTTTTAAAATTCTTTTGCTCATCTATGACTCTGAGGATAGATGAGAAAAGTCCTAGCGGAGACAGAGCAGAAGCTTCGGGTAGTTCTAGGAGATAAGGTCTTTTTGAGGGTTCGGCCGCACAAGAGTTCAATCTCTTTCGGAAAGAACTCTAAGTTGGCCCCTAGGTTTGTTGGGCCCTTTGATGTTTTGGAGGTAGTGAATCCAGTTGCTTACAGGCTTGCTCTGCCACCAGCTCTATCTCGGATACATAATGTATTTCATGTCTCAGTACTTAAGCCCTACCATCCAGATATTGTTCATATCCTTGATTGGCGTGCATTGCAAGTTCAGGATCCAGGGCTGATTCAAGTGGAGCCCGTCAGGATTCTGGAAGAGTGCAATGTTAAGTTGCGGAATAGGGACATTATGCAGTACAGGGTCTAGTGGGACCAGTATTCAGTGGATAATGCCACCTGGGAGAATGTTGAGGATATAGATAGAGTCTTTCCTCATTTGAGATCTTAGCATACTCTTATTTTCTTTCATGTAGAGACTTATGATATACTGGTATCTCAATTTTGTTGTGTGATTTTCTTTTAGACATCGAGACGATGTCTCTTCCAAGTGGGGAAGGATGTCACGTCTCAGACTTTGATGTTGTTTTTCCCATGACTTTGTGTGGATTTATTTTATGAAAGATGGTGTGTGCTAGAGTAATATGATATATTACGATGCTTTGGTGTGTGGAAATGTGAAAAGTATTTACTTTTGAAATTATGAATGCATTTTATTTTGAAAATATGCAAGATAGAACAAAATAGAAGTATTGATTTAATTATTGCTTTGATTTATATCTCTATATCGGTTACTAATACAATTTCGTTGTTGCGTGCCTGAGTGCACTTGAGTTGCAGGTGGTCGAAGACCAAAAGTGTGATTGAGGAAAGAAGGCTAGCTTCCCAACAGGGTAAAAGAGGAAGAACTCTCAGTCACACACACAACACCTAGAATCATATAGTTGCATTTAGGCAATGTCTATTCTAAATGGATTGCTTTGAATTATTTGCAAAATAAATAATAAATGGATAAAATAAATAAATAATAAAATAATAACATAAATGTAATTTAATTATTAATTGTAGCTTTAAAGGATTTATGGTTTTAATTCTATTTAAATAATGAATTAATTACAAGTTAGATGGAATACTTGTTTAAGGAGTGAGTATTTTTAAATTACCTTCTAAATCTTTTGTGCAAGAAATTGTGAATGATTTCTTATATTTTTCCTATTTATAAATTTGAAATTTAAAATACATATATATTTCTTAATTATATTTATTTTAAATTACAAGATTAGGGTTAAATGAGAGAAAGGAAATTAATATTAAATAGGAAAAAGGCATTCCCGAAAAAGCAACGGTTCTTGAAATGGCTTCTTGAAAACACTTTCCTCTGCAAGTTTGTTTTGGTTATTTTAATGGCTGCTAAGAAGATGTTTCATCTGTCAATTTAGAAGGATTGGAAGGAATCTTTGGAGAATTAAAAAGGAAATTAAGTAATCAGGAAGGCAGGGAAGGAGGAGAACTTTTCCAGATAACCCAGCTCAGGAGGAGGCAAAAAGGAATTTTGAACATTTTCAGTTGGAGGCTTTTAACCAGGTTTTTCATTCTCTCTTTCTCTTGTTGAGTTATAGAAAACAGCTTAAGAAAATGATTGCAAGAATTAGTGGAATTGTTTGCAAACAATATTTAATTTATGGGAGAACTTTATCTATCTGCTCTGCTAATTTCAATCCAAATTGTCTATGTAAATCTGGAGTTTTCCCTCTTTGCATTCTGTATATTGGAATTCTGCTCTTTATTGATGAAATAATTGTGAATAGAGGAATGTTTTCAAGTACTCGTTTTTGTTTTGTGCACACCAATATTTCTATATATATATATATAACTGGGAAAGATTGTTCTTCATTTTTCCTGTGAAGAATTCAAAAATTCTGAATGAATGATCTATAGGTTTTCGCAGAAAAATATCACTGTGAGCCATTTTTTTTGTTTTGTTGTATGGGGAGGGAGTTAACCCCAGCCCCGTCCCAAGGGAAGGGACAGCGCTGTGGGGAGTCCTGCCCTCCCATAGGCTGTGGCCTGTGAGGGCAGCCTCCATAGGCCTTTAAGTGGGTGAGAGGCGAGTCCTCCATCCTCCCTTTGGGGAGCTAAACACTACCAGAAACCTTTAATTTTTGCTTCTTTTTGTATGTGCGACAGTAAAACGTGAGAGTAATTATGTATATGTAAATCTGTATTTTTATATATATATATATATATATATACATAAATATATAAATAAGTAGATTATATTCAATCATGCATGCCTCAGAAATTGATTTATACAACCCTGTGAAACATTGAAACTTCAAAAGTTTTTGTGATGCTGGGAATGCACTAATAAAGTCTTTTGTGTCATGCAAATCTGAAGTCCTTCATTTGGAAAATATGTATAAACTTTCTCCAGTTGTAGATATTCAGATTAAATATATTTTGTATATGAACTTACAGCAAAATATATAGATGTCAATATGCAAACCTCTGTTTTGTCAGTAAATAGTAGCAATTTTGGTGTTTAATTCTTTCATTTCTGAATGAGTTCTTTAGTAGGAATGATAAATTTGCATGTTTAAATATATATATATATATATGCATAGATTCAAAAATGTCAAAATATAACCATGTAATTTAATGAACACTGTTTTCTTTTTTTTTTTTTGGAAATACTATTTCAGCCAGTGGTAATACCCTGAAAATACCATGATCTACATACATTTTTACATTTGAAAACCAAACTTGAACAAGAACACTCAAGAGAGTAGCTTGGAGTGAGAACAGATTTCTTTACTAAACAAAAGAAAATATGCTGAGAAAAGAGAAAATTTTATTTTAATACTGAAACTTTACAACCTATTCTTTTGTTCAAACATGTTAAAATGGAACTCAAAAGATGATTTGAAACTCTCTTTGATATCTAAGTATGAATGGAAATCAGTTTGATAAACATTTTATGAATATGGATAAATGAAGGAAATTTTAGAATCACTGAATGCATGAAGTATATAAGGAAAAATGGCTAACTTTCTATTTTTGTAAATTTTATTGGCAATTCTATCTTGCAACTCCCTCGTGAATGTGATTCCGGGCTGTATCTACAGAGACAGAGTTTCATCTTTCCTCAAACTGCTACTCACTATTCTTTTATTTTTATGCCCCCGCCAAGCACTTGTACCATTGAAATAGATGGATTTGTTTTAAAAGCCTAGAAATATATGTATTTTGGTCTCTACCACCTCCTATTGCAAGAAATATTTTTTCTCATGCTAGAAATGCATATAGGCACCAGGCATGCATCGAGAGTTCCCTCCTGTTTTACTGTGTCAGGTTGCTAGGCTCCTTATGCAGGGATGGGGATTTCTTCGAGTTAGGAAGGAACCCGGGGAAGTCATGTACTTCATGGTTGGGCAGAAAAGGCGCCTTAATCACACTCTTGGCCCCAGCTCACAAGAAAACTGATGGTGTCATGGCAGTTGGAGGATCAGAGTTTTTATTTTACTATTGATGTACTTGTGTATCCTACTGGAATGGCTTGTAAAGCCCATTGTAAAATGTAATTGTATTTGACACTTGTTACTACAACATTGAAATAGATGTGCTATTAAGATTTTGATGTAACATTGATACAAATGTATTTATTGAAGTTATTGATCTCACTTGAATGTGAATAATTATTTATTGGTTTATTGATCTCTTTTGAGCATGGATGAATATATATATATATGAACATGCACTGATATACTTTGGCCATGTGTTTAATCATGAAGAAATACAATGTTGTTATTTATTTACATGAAATGAAATTTTATTAACTCTTTTGCGTAGAGTTTATTTTGGCAACTCCTATTAATGGCATTATTTACTTGTAAACCTTTTTAAAGTGAAATGAACTTTTTAAAATGCTTTTGCTCATCTCCCAAGCCACGGGAGTAGATAGTTCAGCGTAAGAACCGCTTCCGTAGTTCCTCTCAGGAGTTGGTCTGGAGTGGTTCGCCGCATAAAGAGTTCCGACCTCTTCTATACTAAGAACTCTAAGTTGGCCCCTAGGTTTGTTGGGCCCTTTGATGTTTTGGAGGTGGTGAATCTAGTTGCTTACAGGCTTGCTCTGCCACCAGCTCTATCCCGGATACATAATGTATTTCATGTCTCAATACTTAAGCCCTACCACCCAGATATTGCTCATATCCTTGATTGGTGTGCATTGCAGGTTTAGGACCCAGGGGTGATACAGGTGCAGCCCGTCAGGATTCTGGAAGAGCGCAACATTAAGTTGCGAAACAGGGACATTATGCAGTACAGGGTCCAGTGGGACCAGTATTCGGTGGATAATGCCACCTGGGAGAATGCTGAAGATATAGATAGAGTCTTTCCTCATTTGAGATCTTAGCATACTCTTATTTTCTTTCATGTAGAGACTTATGATTTACTGGTATCTCAATTTTGTTGTGTGACTTGCTTTTAGACATCGAGACGATGTCTTTTCCAAGTGGGGAAGGATGTCACGTCTCAGACTTTGATGTTGTTTTGTCCATGGCTTTGTGTGGATTTATTTTATGAATGATGGTGTGTGTTAGAATAATATGATATACTACGATGCTTTGGTGTGTGGAAACGTGAAAAGTATTTACTTTTGAAATTATGAATGCATTTTATTTTGAAAATATGCAAAATAGAACAAAATAGAAGTATTGATTTAATTATTGCTTTGATTTACATCTCTATATCGGTTACTAATACAATTTCATTGTTGCGTGCCTGAGTGCACTTGAGTTGCAGGTGGTCAAAGACCAAGAGTGTGATTGAGGAAAGAAGGCTAGCTTCCCGACAGGGTAAAAGAGGAAGAACTCTCGGTCACACACACAACACCTAGAATCATATAGTTGCATTTAGGCAATGTCTATTCTAAATGGATTGCTTTGAATTATTTGCAAAATAAATAATAAATGGATAAAATAAATAAATAATAAAATAATAACATAAATGTAATTTAATTATTAATTGTAGCTTTAAAGGATTTATGGTTTTAATTTTATTTAAATTGTGATATTTAAATAATGAATTAATTACAAGTTAGATGGAATACTTGTTTAAGGAGTGAGTATTTTTAAATTACCTTCTAAATCTTTTGTGCAAGAAATTGTGAATGATTTCTTATATTTTTCCTATTTATAAATTTGAAATTTAAAATGCATATATTTCTTAATTATATTTATTTTAAATTACAAGATTAGGGTTAAATGAGAGAAAGGAAATTAATATTAAATAGGAAAAAGGCATTCCCGGAAAAGCAACGGTTCTTGAAATGGCTTCTTGAAAACACTTTCCTCTGCAAGTTTGTTTTGGTTATTTTAATGGCTGCCAAGAAGATGTTTCATCTATCAATTTAGAAGGATTGGAAGGAATCTTTGGAGAATTAAAAAGAAAATTAGGCAATCAAGAAGGTAGGGAAGGAGGAGAACTTTTCCAGAAAACCCAGCTCAGGAGGAGACAGAAAGGAATTTTGAGCATCTTCAGCTGGAGATTTTTAACCAGGTTTTT